>ML098510.1:0-13819 GCA_003697995.1 Taxidea taxus jeffersonii | reverse complement strand
ACGGATGAGAGCACCCCCTCCTCCCTCCTCCCAAACACATTCCGGCCTGGAGAGGCTAATGACGAGGACACCCAGAGCTAGGTTGCTGCTGATCTTACGTCGGTGGCTAGAATGGCAGTGAGATGATGAAGAGCTGTGACCCCTGGCTCCTGGTCACCTTAACGATTTCAGGCTTGTCAACCCTCTGATTCGTTCTAAGGTTACACACTCACCACAGATACCCTGCTTCCAAATAGTAATCTGAACAAAGACCAATAGCGCCTGCTCCCCATGGACCTGAAGTTGAATGCACACCTTGGCTCTGAACTGAAGCATATAGTATAAGGAGGGCCTGCTCTGCAGAAGATTTCCAAACACAGACACAGAGAGAAACCACAAAGACCGTTCCAGACTTGGGGACTGGAGACCACCATTGCCCAGGCCCCCGCAAACTGCTAGAATACAGAGTTTATTTTTCACAGACAGTAACGAGAGCGAGCGGAGGCTCCCGAAGGGCCAAGTCTAAAGGGAAAAGAGAAACCATGAGGACAGAAGAGTAGGCTCAGGCAACGCAGCCTCGGGGGCAGGGGTTTGCAGCCGGCCCGCAGGGCAAAACCAAGAGCAGCCTTACCGGGTGTGCTGCTGGAGGTGGGAGAGCTGGCGGAAGGATTTCTCACAGAAGTTACAACTGTAGGGCTTGGCCCCTGAGTGTATACGGATGTGCTGGGCCAGGTAGGAGCTGTTGGCGAAGGTCTTGGAGCAGTGCGGGCACTTGTGGGGCTTGGTCTCGGTGTGTGACTTGGAGTGGATCTGCATCTCCGACTTTGAGTAGAATGTCAGTGAGCACATCCGGCACCTGGGCCAATCGAGGGCAGTGGTTAGAACCGTCCCACCGGCAGCACGCCGCACCCTCCCTCCACTTCCACAGAAGCCAGCCTATCTGCTCTCTCTTTTACCGTAACTGTGTTCAAAGGCCCCTAAGAGGAGATCTGCTCTACTTGACAGTCTATGCTTCTAATACAGACCCACACGATACAAATACTCAGTAAATGTTCAAACGATCTGACTCCCTAAGTATGCAGAGAAACAAAAATTCAACCAGAAAACACAAGTAAACCTTATTATTGTCTCTAGGCGAATGTGGATTTCATTGGGCCAGGGGTATCGCCTAACTTGTTTTCCTTCTGCCTGTAACTAGATTTCAGACTTTGAAAGGGCTCCCTGCCCCAACTTCTCATGCACAAAGTTCATTCCTTGGGTACTTCTCAAGTTCCCGAGGGGCTGATGAGGACAAACTGACTATACTCCCCAAGAGGACTTTTCTCCTGTCTCCTCACATAATTGTCTTCTCTCAGATTCTATCCTACTTCCTCTTAGCCAGTGATTCCTAGAAGGATGGGGGTGGAGAGGGATCAGAATTATCTAGAGGGGCTTTTCCAAACCATCTACATCTGGCCTCCACCCTGGATCTGATGTTCTACCTGCCACCTCCTCCCCCGAGCCCCTGGGCAATCAAGTGAGAACCACTTCTGCAAAGAGCCAAGGAGTGGGCTGTCTCCCCCTCAAACATTTAGGAGGAAAAGATCTGTGAAAACCCTGAGCTTCCATGCTAACCCTCTCCTCTTCCCTAGCACATGGAGCCTAGGAGTCAGCACTCTGGGCTGACATCAGCGAGCAGCTGATACACTTTCACCCATCACCTGAGTGGGTAATCCTTCCTGTTCTGACGTTGCCCAACGGTATCAAATAAGGAGCCTCTGAGCAAGATAAGCCACACCCGCTCAAACTTTATCGAGTAGGAGTTATCTGTAAGCTGGAATGCTCTCATTCCTTAACAACCCTGCAGTATACAGCATGAGCTGGTAGAGAGGGCAGCACTTGGAAGCCAGGCAAGTGGGGAAAAAGACCCCTCTGCTCTGTTTCCTCCCCAACTTCTTTCTATCATCTGGCCTCAGGATGGTGTGGGGAGAGGACTTCTGCTTTCTTCTGATCCCAGGAGAATTTTTAGAGAATAAATGAGATCAAGACTAAAAAGAACTCTGCACTCCTCAAAGGAAAAAATAAGACATTATTTGGGGGCATTATTATTGTTTCTACTATTTATGATTCACGTTTCTACTAAAATTCCAATCATTAAGGTCAATTTCTATTTCTCCAGGCACCTGAATACTCTGAAGGAAATTGGATTCCCAGTTCACCAATCCCTGGCTGTTGTCTGGCATGGCCGACTGTCATATGGGAGGCGCAGAGGTTCTGTTTATAGTTAGTACAGGCCCAAGGACACAGCCAATGGAAGCCTGGACACTTGGGCTCTACTCAGGGTTCAGTTATAGGCTTGCTAATCAATCTAGACCTCAATTTTCTGGTCTGTAAAATGGAGAGATAAACAGCTGCCCCTAGTAGGGCCAGCAAACCCCCAGGCCAGTCAAAGGTAAGCCAAGAGTGTTCTCGAATAATAAAATTGCGCTAATGTTAACACTATCAGTGCTGAAGGATGAGCTCATGCCACTATGCGTTCCACTGAGGTTGGAAACTGGACACCTTGTCACTTGTGGGGGGGAAGGTACTAACGTTACAACATAATTTCCCTTGGTTGCTACAATTTCTCAGACAGGTGGAACAACACATTCATTTAACTCAAACAAAAGCTCATAGTTTGTGTGTGAGTGAACACACAGCTGCACCCTTAGTATGAAATTAACTACAAGAGAGAAAATAACCCTCTTTATCCAAGTTTTCAACTAGAGAGGAATCTGCAAAACTTAAATCCGTGGACAACAGACTAGCAACAAAATAAGGAGTCTCAAATGACGATCATAATAATGATAATAATAGTTGCCATTTGTTGTGCCGGATATTACCAGGGCCCCATACCAGTTACAGGCACTTGAGACACATTGTTTCCACTCCTAACAACAACCTGGCAAGTATTATCCCTGTTTTACAGAACGGAAGGAGGCTCAGAGAGGTTAAATAATTTGCCAAAGAGCAAACAGTTATTCACTACACAAAGCTATGACTCTAACCTATTCTGAGATGCCTCACACTAGACGTACTCAAGGACAGGCAGACTATCATCTGTCAGGAATGTTTAGAAGACTAAAACTACAGGGATGGGGGTGGTATAGGTGACCATTAACGTATTTCCAACTCTAAAATCCTATGAAGCCAGATAAAAGAGCACAAGTCCTTCAATGAAAGGTGTTGGCAGTTGGAAAGAAATCTGATTTAGGAGCACTGTAGCAGTGGGCAGTCAGCAGGAGACAGCAAAGCCACCACCCCATTTCACTAGGCCAGGGGGCACCAGTCACATCCAACACAAGAATTGGGCCCCTTTGGGGGCACGCAATACAATGACCCTGTTTACAGTAATAACTTTAAGTCACCCCAATTCTTCCCCTAAGACATTCAAAACCAATTTCAGATACTCAAAATATTTCCACATGATAAATGGGGGCCATGACTGCTCTTCCCATTTTGTAAGATGGGAACCAAGAGCTAGAAAGAAGATGACTTGTCCAGACTAACAGAACCCAAGTCCGACAATACCCAGTCAAATGCCACTGACCACAGAATGGGTGTGGCTGACCCACACATGCATGGAAACAGGGATTTTGTGTGTGTGTGTGCATGTGCGTGTGTGTAATTAAAAAGACTCCTTGGGAACTTCAGAATTCTGAGTTTCTGAATAAATTCCATTCACCTAGAATATAATTAGGCGCCCTTAATTTCAAAGTTCTCCTTAGTCACCTGGGTGTGGGGCCGGTCAAGAATTTCAAAAACACCGAGGGTGTAGAAAATGCTACCAGGGCTTCCTTCCAATTGTATATTCACATTCCTTCCCACAGTTTGGGAAGTCCAGAGTTAGCTTTAATGAGGGCCCAAAATATAAACAAGCAAAAAGCAAAAGCAAAAACAAAAACAAAAAGAAACTTCTGGCAGAATGAGGGGACCCTAATCCATGTGCAAAGCTCCAAAGGGTCAGAGACCTAGCCCATTATTCTTACAACAACATATTTTCTAGAGGTGTATCTCCATGTCACAATGACCTCACTTTGAGCAAATACATAAAAATCCAGCTTTCTACAAAATAAAAGGGATTTCCACTATATGAAATGATATATAAAAGATGCTTTTAAATGAATCAAACTTGTCAGGTACCTTTATAAAATGACATGATGTAAACATTTTCCAGGAACACTTTATTGTATAAAGTGGGATACACCTGTAATAATAAAGCTGCAGTGAACTTTCCGATTAGGAGCTGGAATTCTGCAGTGCTCAGTACTTTCTGCATAGCAACACTCCCCTCACTTTCACTTACAAAGAGGAATTTAAACACTCTGTAGTCGTGGCTATTCTCCACGGCAGAAGTGTACAACACAAATACAAATAAATGCTAACTGACAACTATTGCTTCTTTCTTTTGAAGTTCCCAACATTTCAAATCTTAGCTGACATATACTCCCAACAAATGGGAGGCATAAACAGAATTCTCCCCATTTTACAGATGAGGAAACTGAGGCCCAGAGAGGGGAAAAGGACTTGCCCAGGGTCACACAGCAAGTTCGTGGTGGAGCCGGGAACTGAATCCATGAGCCCAAGGCTCTGTCCATTTCCTGTGCCGCAGTTCCCTTCGCTCCTAAAATGGGAACAACATTGCCCATCTCGGTACACTAAGGACAGACCCAGTCTCCCAGCCATGCACATCTGCCCCTGTCTGCATCAAAGCTGTGACAGTGGTTATCCCACTCTGTAACCTGGGACCAGACTTCCCAAACCCCCTAGGGCCCCTAATAGTTTTCAAGGGGATTAAAAGACATCCAACTTTCAAGGGGCAGGGAGTGTGCTTCTGAAATTCTTTTTGTATATCGCCACATGCAAATATAAGACTATTTGGCAATGGACAACTTAAAGGAAGTAGAGAATCCAAACGACTTTCACGAATTAGAAAGTGAGCAAACAGGCATTTTATAAGCATATAGGCTGGGGTGGGGGGTGGCAGAAGAGAAGGGTGATATCCTGTTCCTCCCATCGTTTTAGACATAACCCCTCCCATCATCCCAACCATGCAGGGTAGGCAATCTCAGGCTCAGATATAACCCAAGAACCAGTGGATAGCACACAGGTTAAGATTACAGGCTTTTCAGAACAGTTTCTTAGAAAAATAGGAATGGAAAGTGTAGAAAGCATAAAGGAGCTGGAGACGGAGTCTGAAACCCAGTCTAAAGCCTTATCATAAGGAAGAAACTCCGTGAGATCATTCAAAAATTAGTCAATGCTGACAACCCCAAAAAGGAAGGCGTACAATGGGTCTGCATCCTGGGGAAGAGTCACTAGAGAAGTGCTAGTTGGAAGTTCTACATTCCTGCCCCACAACAGAACACCTAACATGCAAGTGGATCTGAGGTGGAAAGCTGTCCTCCTGGAGCCCGATTAAGGGCAAGACACGAAGGGAGGAGGTAGGCTGAGACAGTGATCCTCACCCCTTGCTGCCCTGGCTCTCTGATCCTTACCTATAGGTCTTGCCGTCTTTCTGATGGTCATCATCATCCTCGGGGGAGAGGACATAAGGGTCATTCATCTCAGGCAGCCCTGATTCCAGCATCCGCTTCTTCTTCCGGCCCCGAGGGGGCTTAGGAGCCACACTGCCACCTCCACCACCACCTCCTCCTCCTTCCTCTGTTAGGGTTGATGCTACCTTCTTGGAGAGGTCAGGGACCACCTGCAGGGCTTGTGAGCCAGGGGGAAGAGCTGAGACAATCATGGGAGCCGAAATGGGGAAGGTCTGAGCTGATGAGGCTGTGGTCACAAGGGAGCCTGAGGGGGACGTGATTACCAAACCAGGACCTAGGATTGGGAGAAAAAGGAGATGGTGTCACGTTGTCCAGTCCTGATCCTATTTACTTTCCCCCAGATCATTGTCTAACCAACCCCTCACCACCGCCCCCCCCAGCCCGGAGTATATAGGAAACCCCAAACCCTGTAGAAAAATAATGGTCTCCTAACCCCTGCCCCCACCCCACCCCCGGTAACAGTGAGATTTACCCCTTGATTGACTCCCTTCTCTTCTCCACCTCTGAGAACAGGAGACTCCTTGATTCAGAGAAGGAAAGAATGTCACCTCCTCAAAGGCAGGGACCGCATCTTCTACTTCTTTGTATCCCCCACAATGCCTAGCACATTGCTAGGCACACAGTAGGCACTTAATAAAAATGTGATTGAGTAATCAAACACATATCCCACTCCCCATGTCCTTGGAGCCCTCCAGCCTGGGGTACTGATCATGGAAGATCAACACCTCAGATTGGAGAAGAGCAGAGTGGCTCACCAGCAGTCATCAGTCCTGTAGACGGCACAGGGACCACGGTGATATTCTGGGTAACGGATGCCTGGCTATGTGGGGTCAGCTGGTCTGACTTGGACTCTGTGTCCATATTGATGCCTGAGGGCAGGGACACTGAGGCAGGCACTGTCAGCAGGGTGGGGTAGTGGGGTGGAGCCAGCCCACAGCCCTTCTCTGGCAGCAGCTGATCCTTCATCTTGTTGATGAACATCGTGTTCTCAATCTAAAACAAAAGGAAAGGGGAGGCGAGCAGCCGCCTCAGAAAGAGCCTGATTTGGTGTGCTCCCTAAGCCCTTTGCATGGTCTGTCCTCCTGGGAGAGCAAAAAGTACAGTATCTTTGTGTTTCCAGAGAGAAGCCAGGACAGAAATGCTGTGATTCTTAGTGGCGGGAGACCTGGTGAAATAGCACATGATTTATCTTGCTTCAGTCTCCACAGTGATAGAACCTATGCTCAGAGTTGAACAAAGAAGGTGAAAGAGAAGGAGCAAAAACCAAACACCACCTACCTGTCCTGAGACTGTGGGGATAGAAGGCCAGAAGTACGGGTTAGAATTGAAGTGAGATTCTTCCATTCTACCTGAAGAGAGAAAGAGAGACTGTGTCACACTCACGACTAACTCTGAAGAAACGTTGTAATGGAGAAGGGCAGTTGAGGAATTCCTGATCTCTTCTTTGGCATCTGAACACAGGGCCGCGAATTTACAGTGAAGATCTTAGAATCTACCATATTCGTCCCGGAGAGCCACTCAGCATGAAATCCAACAGAGCCTAACCTACCTCAGATGCCCATGAAAGAACTTAATACACGTCTCACTTACCCACAGAATGTCTCCCATAAGCCAAAGAAATAGACTTGGCCGTACTTTCCTTTGGTGACAAAAAGAGAAACTCAAGTCATTAGCAGGGAAGGGATGTACCCACGGTCACATAAAGTTAAGTCACTGACCAACTTAGAAACAGCCAGGGTACCTATCCCTGCTCTTCTTTTCCTTTATCCCACAAATCCATCTTCCTTGAAATAAAACATCTTAAGACTTCCAACTGACACATCTATAGTTCTATGCAGCTTGAAAATGTTCTAGGCCAGAACACAAAATGCCCAAGGGAACTGAAGAGTGAAACTGGCAGGAATCCCAATCAGTACTAAATGATACCTGGGGACCATGCCCCTACAATCCCACCAAGGTCTCCATAGCCCTTCACTGGGTACCACACATGCTGAATGGAGCAGTGAGAACCTGGAATTACTAGTCTAAAAGAGGTTTCAAGGGGCGCCTGGGTGACTCAGAGGGTTAAGCCTCTGTATTCGGCTCAGGTCATGATCTCAGGGTCCTGGGATTGAGCCCCACATCTGGCTCTCTGCTCAACAGGGAGCCTGCTCCCCTCTCTCAGCCTGCCTCTCTGCCTACTCGTGATCTCTGTCTGTGTCAAATAAATAAATAAAACCTTAAAAAAAAAGAGATTTTGAGCACCAACAGCACCCCAGATTTCTACTTACAGGATTCAGAAAAGGGACCAGGGTGGGCCAGAATACATAACACAATACTAGATGCCTGCCTTGTGATTCTCAAACACGATGCTTCTGAGAGTTCAAGTTCTTCTCTGTGTGTGGATGATAAATGAGCTTAAAACTTTGGGAGGGAGGAATAAGCAAAAAGAGTAATCCCTCAGAATCATGTTGCAAGTCACAGATGGATATGGAATCTAGGCATCCCACCATTTTCCTACTCCAGTCACTTCTCCTAGCAAGGTAGTATGTTGATGGCAATTATTCAAGAGTAGTTTCCCCAAATCCTGGACCCAGGAAGATCCAGTCCAGCAGAAGGTAGGTGAAGAGGGAGTATGAGACTGCTGGAATGGGGAAATGACCAGCAGCTGGAAATAAAACATTATCATCATGCTACTAGTCTAAACCAGAAGCAACCAAGAATCAGGTGGGGAGGAAGGACCTGTGACTTCCAGCCACAAGTGGGTCCCACTGAGGATGCACTGGAGGCAGATACCAGAGCCACTAAGTACTAGAGGGTTCACTGGGCATAGAAACCAGGTTTGAAGTAGATTAGGGAAACTAGGAAAATCTGTAACAAAGAAGGAGAAACAGAAGGGACATCATTCTAGATGTAACCCTGTTCCTTTTCCTTCTCCAGAAATCTTACCACTTTTTCTGCTCTATGAAATAGCATTCTCAATTTTCACAAAACCTATAAAGGGAAGCAGAACTGAATTGCAGCCTATTCTTTCCTACAAAGTAGCAGAGGAGAGGAGAGGACTGCACCAAAACTGTGAATACAACTTTACACAAATAAGGTTCAGTATTAACTGATCCCAGAATCAATCACAGGCATATCCTGCCCCCCAACTTATAAAATACATCAGAACAGGGGCGCTGGATGGCTCAGTGGGTTAAAGCCTCTGCCTTCGGCTCAGGTCATGATCTCAGGGTCCTGGGATCGAGCCCTGCATTGGGCTCTCTGCTTAGTGGGGAGCCTGCTTCCCCCTCCACTGCCTGCCTCTTCGCCTACTTGTGATCTCTTGTCAGTCAAATAAATAAATAAAATTTTTTTAAAAAAAGGTTTAAAAAAAATACATCAGAACAATTTCTAACACAGGTGCCAACCTTTTCCTTCCAGCACTAACTTTACAAAGGGGCCTCGGATCCTTCTTAGGCGACGGAAATCAAGAAATGATCAGATCACAGTTTAAGGTGATCCAATCCTGCCAAGCCCTTTGGGAAGCAGGGATCACATCTTGGACCTCCCCATGGTCTCGAACACAGAACTCCTCACGCAGTATGCAAGTCCACATTTAATGGACTGAATGACAGTGGACTCTATACATACAGATTTTGAAAACAATATTAGGGGCTCAAACCATAACCCACAACCCCATCTGTTTAACCTTCTAGTTGAGAGAAATGACAAAGACAAGAGTGGTGGCTTATGGTGGCAATGAAGTAGAGAATTAGGCTGGACAGTAAAGAAAGGAGCGTCTAGTTTATAATCTCCCCCAAAAGAGTCTAGGAAGTAAACACATTAGGGATGTGAAAATTTAGGAGGGAGGAACTGAAAGCCTGAAAATAAGACTATCTTCAGATAGGGTTCTGAGGCACAAGGCCCTTCCCTACCAGTAAAGATCAGATCCATTCACACTGTCCTACTAGTGGCTCAAGTGAAACACTTTATGAAAGAAACAGCCCCTGTGGGTTCTTACCAAGGGGGCACACAAGGTGATGTGGCAGGGGTGCCTGGGTGGCTCAGTGGGTTGGGCCTCTGCCTTCAGCTCAGGTCATGGTCTCAGGGTTCTGGGATTGAGCCCCGCATTGGGCTCTCTGCTGAGCAGGGAGCCTGCTTCCCCCTCTTTCTCTGCCTGCCTCTCTGCCTACTTGTGATCTCTCTGTCAAGTAAACAAATAAAATCTTTAAAAAACAAAACAAAAAAACCAAAGTGATGTGGCAGACAGAACCATGTCACCACCACCATCACCATGAACATCTACTAAGTGCTCGTTGTGTTCAGGAACTGTTCTAAGTCCTTCCAAGTACTTCACAATGATTGCATCATTTAATCCCCACAGCAAATCAATGCAGTAGGCAGTGGGATCCCCATGTTTCAAATGAGGAAACTGAAGTTACAGAGTCAAACAGTAAATATTAGAGCGGGGATCTGAATGCAGATACCAAAGGGCATATTAAGAATGGGGGTTCTACAAGAGACCCAAACCCTACAACTGATATTGTGACTTGATGCACCAATTAAAATTTACATTTCCAGGAAGGGACTATAGATTTTTGAGAGAGTTCTCCATAAATGTTTCCAAAAATGAAATTTTGGTAACAGCAAAAAATGCAGTTAAAGAGGATATTCTCTGTCCACAACCTGGGAGACCTCACTTGGCCACCAAGGTCATTGATTTTAGGATGACAGAATCTGAGTAAAAAGGACAGACCGTCCAGAGGGATGAACCTGAATAAAAGCCCTCTCCACTTCCCTGGATACCCAGGCTATCACTCTGCTTTGGATCTGAACAGAACAAAGTGGAAGACAAGAACCACAGCTGGTCCTAGGACATAATGATAAATGTGACTCATGGGCTGCCGATAAATAAGTCTGCCCCAAAGAGGGGGGTACACAGAGGGTTCTGCTCACCCAACTAGGAGCAATGTTTGCCTGCAAAATGACACCACTATCCTACACTACTGTTCTGAAAGGCTGACTTCTATCCCTGTATCCCTGAAAGGAAATCAAATGGAGAGCCAAGAAGGAAGGCTCTTGGGGCGCCTGGGTGGTTCAGTGGGTTAAATCCTCTGCCTTTGGCTCAGGTCACGATCCCAGGGTCCTGGGATCAAGCCCTGCATCGGGCTCTCTGGTCAGCAGGAAGCCTGCTTCTCCCTCTCTCTCTGTCTGCCTCTCTGCCTACTTGTGATCTGTCTGTCAAATAAATAAAATCTAAAAAAAAAAAAAAGAAGGAAGGCTCTTGCCAGAATGCAACGTAAATGGTGCCCCCCCTGGAGTTGTGTAACAGGGTGCTCCTGGTGCCAGATCACTCGAGACCTTTTTACTGTCCATTAACCTCTTAACTTTCTGTTTCATGGAACAATTCTCCTTCCCAAACCATCCCGACATTCAAGCAGGCATATACCAACATTCTTAAAACCTGAAGAAGCCCAATGACATTGTGGGGAAACCCCGTATACACAGAGTGCCAGTTCTGATGATTATGCCAATATATCAATGATAATAAAAAGAACTGGTTTATCCTAGATTGGGAAGGAAGCAGAAGGCTTTTGTTACAGACCCAAAGAGCAGGAAAGAAAGAAAAACAGTTAAGTAGAAAGAATGCTGGCAGATTAAAAATCTGGGTTCTAATTTCAACTTTACTACTGTAGCATACCCCAAGCATTCTGTTAAAAAAAACGAAGGTTTATTATAGTTAAGTTGAACAGTATTTTTCTTTCAAGAGGGTCAAAGAACTATATATTTCTTTTCCAATCTCAAAAGAAATCTTGGAAGTACTGAGGAGGTGAAGAAAAAAGACAATTTTTAAGTAACACTCACAAAACATTTAGTAAGACCTAAACTCTTACACCAGAGCTTTGTCCATCAGTCCATCCTTCCCCAGCGTGACCAGCCATCCAGGAACAAAGGTGCCTCCGCCTGCAGCATGTGGTTTTGGTAGACATGGTAAAAAACCATTGTCTCTTTCCTGGCACTTACTATGTTTTAAAAAAATTGTTGTTTTTCAAATAAACCCCGATTTTTCTTCAGGAAAGCAATATTCCCTTAACACAACAAGTCTTGAGAAAATCACGGAAGACTCTGCGGCAACCAAGTGTAGTAGCTGGAAAATGAACCTAGAAATCAAGACTTCTGGAATCTAATTCTAGGTCCCACATCAGTGGTTGACTCTGAATAATTTACTATTCTACTAAGTTTCTATTTGGGTAGAGGATGGAGGAGAATAAACCCCTTAAAACAAATTCATAAGGCATATGGTGATGGGAGGCAGCTCAAAAAAGAAAAAGAAATAAAATGCTTCGAGTGCTCCCAAAAGGAAGAGAGTTTGGGAAATACTTCCATGTGCCAAGGACTACTACTGACAATTACTGACAGTTACATAAAGACCACATAATGACAAAGGCACTACCCAAGAGTATTAGGTCTATAGCCTCCAGCTCAGTAATCATCAACTAGAAGCACTAACAATAGAGATGCAAAGAACAATCAACTCAACTCACCTACAGAAAGAACTTGGATCCAGGGACCTCAGACACTCTATGGAGAAAAACTGCTCCAAAATGCACAACTGCAGAAATGCTGTATTATTAGCTAAAGGACTTGAAATGAAGAAACACAGAGAGCCATTTTTTTCTCAGTAAGGAAACAAAATCTTTTTCCTCAGGTTCTAAAGGCACTCAGCAAGGGCCATCCTGACAGAATTTGGGGCCTTCCTACCATCTGTGAACTCTTCCAAGTACAAAATAACCCAGAACAGTTTTACCCAATTCTCCTGGGAAAGACCATCACACCATGCCCAAACACACCAAGAGGACTACTATGACCACAAAGTTGGCAATCCGAGCCAGCAACTTCTACCCTGGGTACCGCTGGACCATGGTACTCAGTACCCTGTGGGAAGAAGAGCACAGCCTGTCCTGCCTATTTCACTACAAATGATGGATCTGGGAAATATGGGGGGGGGGGGGGGGGAAGTGGGCAGAGAAAAAGGGGGCGGGGCAGTTGAAGAGGAAATATGCACTTAATATTTAATTATCAACTTGGCTCAGAAATCTATGGGGAATAAATTTTATAAACCAGACTGGAATTAGTCCTTAGAAGAGATCGCTAGGATTATAAGCTCTGAACTCAAATTCTTTTGGGTCTCACACTGTCATTTTCAGACTACCTAAAACTCTACCACTATCAAACCTCATATTCTGAATTCTTATCTGAATTTTATCTACCCACGAACCAGGGGTTTTTTTTCCCCCTGAAAACTTAACTCTGATACACCAAACTGAAATAACCCTGTGTTAGAGATTCTAATCACTCAATGGGTCCACTTGAAGCACCCCTCTGTGACATTAATACGAACCCCACTCTAAACTCAGCTCTGCTTGTTCCAAATACAGAAAACCAATTCCACAAGCTATACCACAAGGACTATACTAGCGAATGGGGCTCATTTGTCCCTGAAGCAGAATAAATTTCTCCTTTGGACATAATGCAGCCCTACTCAGTGATTTCACTCAGGCATTTCACAGATCATTTCTGAATACTGGTGGGAACGGAAAGTGATGGGGTAAAGTGCTAACTTTTTACACAAAAACTTCCTAGGCATCCTCAAGAGATAATTTTTCTCTCATATCAAACACCAGTATCACAATTGCTATTACTAGAAGAATTCTGTCATACTGTCCCCAAAAAGCCCATTTAATTATGACCCTTCTCCCCCCAAACCAGAAAAGCCATTAACCCAAAATTGTCTTACCCTCTCTCTCTCTTCCTCCTGTCGTCTTATTCCTTCTCCTTTCCAGGGCTCCTGAACTTTCTGTAAACAAACCGTCTGGGTTACTGGGGCCAGTAAGGGTGCAGCCACCAGGGACTTGCAGAGAACCTCAGGAATTCTTTTGACACTCAGCAGCCAGTCTGGAAGGCAGGCAGACCCCCAAAATCCAAAGATGAAATGGTATAATAAGGAGTGTAGTGCCACCCACTATGCGGATAGGAGGGAAATAAATTCAATTCCCAGGAACTAAGATGAACTCTATCGCCAGTGTTTGGGTTCCACTCCTGGGCTCAGACACTGGCTCTTCTTGGTTCCCCAGGGCTACAGGTAAGCAGGGGTCATAGAACAGAGGAGCTGGAGACAGAGATGGGCCCCTGCCCCCAGAGGACTGGCTCAGAAGGCAAAACTGAAGACTGGGGGATGCACAAGCCCTTGTGTCAGGCACAGTGCCAGTTCAGGCCCAGGCACTTCCTCTGGCCTCCCCCCC
>RCUC01114436.1:0-13055 GCA_003697995.1 Taxidea taxus jeffersonii | reverse complement strand
TTTTTTTTTTTTTTTTAGTTTTGATGTCTTAGTATTAATATGCTTTGACTTCTTCATCATGTTCTTTTGTATAATTACTACAAGATTTCCCTTTGTGGTTATCATGAGACTTATGTAAAATATATTGAATTTATTTATTATTTCATTTTTAAAAATATTTTATTTATTTATTTGTCAGAGGCAGAGAGAGAGCAAGCACAAGCAGGGCGAGTGGCCCACAGAGAGAGAAGCAGGCTCCCTGCTGGGCAGAGAGCCTGATACAGGACCTGATTCCAGGACCCTGGGAACATGACCTGAGCCAAAGGCAGACCCTTAACCGAGTCCCCCAGGTGTCCCTATTAAATGTATATTAAACCTATTTTAAACTGACAACAACTTAACTTCAATAGAATTAATATATTTTACACATTTATGTTTTTCCTCCCCCATATTTTAGGTTATTGCTATTATAATTTACAGGTGTTTTCTTTGTGTTGTGTAACTAATAACAGATCGTTGTTTTGATGATTTTTTCCATATTCTTTTTTTAACTTTTAAGCTAGGCTTTTGAGTTATGTACCACTACTACCATGTTGCAGAATCTAACAATGACTATATATTTACTAGTACCAGTGAGGTTTATGCTACTTTTTTGTTTTTATTATGTTAATTAGCATTCTTTTACTTCCACTCAAGAACTCTTTAGTATTTCTTTTTTTTTTTTTTAAGATTTATTTATTTATTTATTTGACAGACAGAGATCACAAGTAGGCAGAGAGGCAGGCAGAGAGAGGGGGAAGCAGGCTCCCTGCCAAGCAGAGAGCCCGATGTGGGGCTCAATCCCAGGACCCTAAGATCATGACCTGAGCTGAAGGCAGAGGCTTTAACCCACTGAGCCACCCAGGTGCCCCTCTTTAGTATTTCTTATAAGGCAGGTCTAGTGGTAATGAACTCCCTCAATTGTTTGGAAGTCTTTATTCCTCCATTTCTGAAGGACAGCATTGACAATTATTTTCTTTCAATTTTTTTGAATGTCATTCCATTGTCTCCTTGCCTGAAATGTTTGTGTTGAGGAATCCACCTATGATCTTTTCAGGGTTCCCTTATATGTAAGTTCTTTCTTTTTTTCTTGCTGCTCTTAAAATTCATTCTTTGTCTTGGAATTTTGACAATTACTTATCATGTGTTTCAGTGTAGCCCTATTTCATACTACCTTTATGTCACCTGTTCATTAATATATCGATAGCTGGCCCTACATTCAGTCTCAGAATGTTAGAATCAGCTAATAAGCTTATGTTAATGTTCACTTCTAAATTTTAATAACAAAATAAGGAACATTATGAACATTTTTAAATTACATGATCTTTGGTTTCTTTTGGTTAATTAAACCTCCCATAGTACATTAATCTTTACTTAAATAATATTATTCAGAGGACTAATATTAAAAATTCAGAAAATAAACTCTGAACCCGTTTCTTTGGAGTCAGTTTTACATAAAATATATATTAACTATGTCCTCTTTTTGACAATTATAATATCCTGATGGTTATTTTACTCATTAGGTTTTATAACTCCCTAGTTGGGATATTTCATCAGATTCCCATATAAAAAGACCAATAATTAAAGACAAACACCTTCTCAAATGTTTACTGAAACTTCACACTTTTAGGAATTAGTAATTGAGAGAACCACAAAACTGAAGATGGGAAGTAGTTCAACAGATTGGACCTCAGCCAAATGGAAACACTTTGGCTTTAGTAGCAGGCGGTTCCTTTAAAAAGAGGATGTTTGCAAGAGAGAGGACTGGGTGGGTGTATGTTAGAGCAGAGATCAAACTGAAGTTCAGAGAGTTTCAAAGACATATTTTCAAGGTTCAAGGCATCAATCAGAGTTTTTGTATTCCATATTCTCCATTTATAAAAATGTAAAAAAGCACTTTAAGCAGATTTAGATCACCTGAATGTCACTGCATTACTGTATTGCTGAGTGCTGCCATAGTGTTTTTGTAAGTTCACAGTTCAGTTGGTCCCCAGTGATATATTATAAAATTTACAGTATTTATATCTTAAGTCATTTTAGTCTAAGTGGGATCCAGTTAGATCACTAGCTCTCTTTTGCACACACACACACTCCTTTAATCAGTCAGGGGATGTTTTCCAGGCAGTGCTCTTATCTTAAACGTCCTTTTCCCCACTACCTAAGTCCTTAAATCTATATCTCCCACCCTCTGGAATAGCAAAACTTTCACTGGAAATAAAAGGTAATCAGCCATAGGCATTTGAAGGAAATTGCACAGGACAGTTCCATATTCTGCAGTTCCTGCAGTGCACAAATGCATACAGTAGCAATTAAAAGACTAAACAAAAAGAAAAAATTAATAGAGAGTTGATGAATCTCATTGGAGTCAGTCAGGGCAAAATGTTCATATGCTAATAAGGCCTGAACTTTGATCAATGGTAGCAAAACTAATAACTTTCATTGGCATAAGAGGATTCACACTAGGAAGCAATCAGACTAGCATGGACCATCATGTGAGGGCAGATACCCAAAGTATGGTTTGCTAATACAGAACCAGGAAATAAGAGAAGAGGAGGTCTAGGCATAAAAGAAGGCAAAGGCACTATCCTAAACTCCCTAAGCAGTCAGTACTCAGTGAGAGAGGCAGGAATGTCACACTGTACTTATGTGTGTGTGTGTGTGTATGTACCTACACAAATATACCCATTTATAAATACTGTGTATATATGCATATATATTTAATTTACTATAAATAGTCATGCTTAATTTAACTAATTACAAACTCTATTATAGTTCACTCCATTTTGTATTTTTTTTTAAGATTTTATTGATTTATTTGACAGAGAGAGATCACAAGTAGGCAGAGAGGCAAGCAGAGAGAGAGGAAGGGAAGCAGGCTCCCTGCCAAGCAAAGAGCCCGATGTGGGGCTCAATCCCAGCACCCTGGGATCATGACCTGAGCTGAAGGCAGAGGCTTTAACCCACTGAGCCACCCAGGTGCCCCTCCATTTTGTATTTTTAATTTTTCTCTGTTAACCCTTTTGCTTATTCATAAAGTTTGAAGATAAAAGAAACCCTTCTGTATTATTAGTTAGAGCTTCTACTAACCTAACCAAGAATTGTATATTATCTTTGTGATGGAGCAGGTAAACACATTCCTTTAAAAAAGATACCAAAGTGGTGGCTGGGTGGCTCAGTTGGTTAACTGTCCAACTCTTGATCTCAGCTCCGGTCTTCATCTTAGGGTCAGGAATTCAAACCTAAATAAATGGTTGATAGATAGATACATAGATAGATAGATATCAGAAGAGGGACAACTTCTGTTTGAGTAGGGTGACCTCTTACAATTTCATGAAGGACTGGGTATAATGTGTATCACATTAAAGACACTTGGTACATACTAATGAATAAATGAATACATACATGGATGAATGATAATCCTAAATAGGACTTTTAGTGACCCCTTTGGGTTTATATACAATCTACTGTCCATATATCTTACTGGAAGGTGATACAACCATTCTATGTATAAGGTGATGAAAAGTAAACTAAAGCTTTTCCTGAGCCTAGGTGGTGGGTTTGGTCCAGTGGTGGAAGTATTAGGAATGCCAAGTTCCTAAGTAGTTTTATCAGCCTGCTTCCTGCCAAGAGAATTTTGGGAGGTCCAGGAGCCTCCTTTCATTTCATACTCACTTTGTCCCTTTCAGTCAAGCTGGCAGTGTTTCTGAAAAATTTTCTCAAGAATCAAGTATAAGCCTTTGCAGATTTCATGAGGATTCACTCCATTAGACAAAAGCCACACACCCACAAGTCTTTTTGAGATAATCCTTTCTCTTTCTCTTGGTTTTCTATTGAGATGGCTGAGAGAAATTGCCCTTCAACTTCCCAGAGGCTTTCTAGTCTGACATCTATGAGAAACACCCTTAATTTCCTAGAAGGGTCTTTTATATGACTGAATACTTGGACCCTGTGATCTTTTCAAGGCTGTAACAGAGGATTGTATATTCATACTTTCAGCCTTTTCTCTGTGGCATGATGGTGGCAATAATTTCTTAACTCTGGAGTCTTCTGCCATTTACATAGATTGATAATTTTCCCAAAGCACCAAATCTTTCCTTGTTACTGTAAGCAGCAAAAAATCCTAGTGGCAACTTCAACATTTCAGAAATCTTCTTAGCTGATCACATATGAAGTTCATGACTCAGGAATGTTTTCCACCTAACTGCAGTGCAGAATTAATTCATTAGGCTTCTTGTCACCACATAGCAGTGATCCTTTCTCCAGTTTTGAAGAATATGTTCGTCACTTCCTTCTGAGACTCAGAAGCCACATCTTTATTAAATCAGTTCAAGGCATTCTAGACCTTTTTCTATCATGTTCCTAAAATTCTTCCTACTTCCTCCCACTTCCTAATTCCATTCCACATTTTCAGGTATTTGTTACGGCAACAATTCACTTCTAGATACCAAAAACTGTACTAGTTTTTTAACTGCTGTGTAACATATACCACAAATTTAGCAGCTTAGACCAAACTTACTTATGAACTCAGACTCCTTTAAGTCAGAAGTCCAGCATGGTGTCCCTGAACTCTCTGCCCATGACATCACAAGAACGAAATCAAGGTGCTGACAAAACTGAGTTCTCACCTGGAAGCTTCAGAGGAAAATATGCTTCCAAGCTCATTCTTGGTTTTGGCAGAATTCAGTTCCTTACAGCTGTAGGACTATAGGTTGCAGGTTCCCATTTCTCTTCTGGCTGTCAGCCAGGGCCACTCTCAGCTGCTAGAGTTTACCCACATTCCTTGCCAAGTGACCTCCTCAATCTTCAAGCCAAAATATTTTGTCATGTCCTTTTCATGCTTTAAATCCCTCTTGTGACAAGCCAAAGAAAACTCTGTACTTTTAAAGAGCTCATGTGACTAGATCAAGTCCTTCGAGGTAATCTCCCTTTCTCAAGGTTGTCTGTGCTATATAATATAACCTAACCCATGGAAGTTATAACCCTGGTGATTATATAGGGTATGTATCCCAGGGAGGCAGGAAATCTTAGAGCCTATATTAGAAGCCCACTTATCACAGGAGTGATTCATTGGCCCCTTTCAGTCCCAACAATCCTGAAGTAGAGTTTATAGTCTGGGAATTTATTTTTTATCATTCTTCAGTGTCTATCTACCCACCCTCCTGTTCTTAGCTCTCTAGATCAGTGTATTATTAGGTTAAGAAACAATGGGGAGGGAATTTCATGATAAATTGCTCTCAAAAGAATGCACAGATTCCCACACTGAAAGAATAGCACTGATTTGAATTGAGAAGACACCCTCCAAAGAGCAGAGCTTCTTGAATCTTCTGGGAAGCAGTACTGGTCTAGCCCTCTAGCCTGCATTCTGTTTATGATAACCTACCCTCTTTTATTTTAGACTGTTTCTGCTGTCTCCTGGTTATCTATAGGATGAATGTAATTATGAGTATTTGCCAAATCACCTGAGCTCAAGGGGGGGCCACATAAGTGCCTAGGTTCTACTGATGCCTGGGTCTATTGATATTTACTGATATGATGTCCCTTGAGGCTGAGAGATCACAAAATGATAGATTTCTCCCCAGAAACATCTCAGAGGTAAGGCTGAAGGTCACATAGCTGGTAGGCCATGGCTGTTTAAGTTATTCTGACTTTCCTGATAATGCTTCCCACCCTGCAGCAGTACAAATGTGGGGGCTTCAGTGCTGGATTAGGAACCAGTAAAATTGGGAGAGAAATGTAACATGCTAGAGCAAGGAAGGAATCTGTCTCCTTTTAATATGAGCCTTGCTTCAAATCTCTATTTTTGCAGTGAGGCTGAAACTATCCTTGCTTTGATCGCATAGAACTCCAGGCATGAAACAGTAAAAAACCTCCTAAAACGCTGTGATGCAGAGTGGTTTTTTCTGTTATTCAAGCCATCCAAAATGCTACATCTAGTGAAAGGGTGGTACTGGGGCCAATATTACATATAAGGCATTTTAAGGTTCACCTAGCACAGTAATTTTGTTTCTTACAATAGCTCCTAGGGATAGTTTATGGAAAGACATTTTTCTTTGATTTTCATCATGACAATAATTTCAAAAGTGGAGAGATGTTTCTGAAATATTACCATTATCACCTAACAGCCTAGGAATAACAACTTACTTTGAGTCTTGAGATAAAACTATGAAAACTGCATGTTATGTTCAACTCAAGTTTTAAAGCACAGAAGAAAAAGTGATCTAATAATTTAAAGGTCAATTTGAAAAGAGTTGGGCACCTACCAGGGTAAACTTTGGAATACAAATTAAAAATGTTATTCCAGCAAAAAGACAGTGTCATTCCCTAAAAGACAAGTTGCTGAGAAGACTTAGGAGAAAGACGATCTGTTATTCAGAAATCCTCAGGTGGGCTATTATATGTGGAATAGTTTTTCTACCTCTATGGCTGCTAGCTTATGAGAAGAGAAATCCAGGCAGGTGAAACAGTAGATAAGGAAAACCAGAGCACCAGCTAACAAAGCAATCAGTCTCAAGTCAGGGGGAGCTTCTGATTTGAGAAACTATAGGAGGGTTTCTCCCAAAACAGTAAAGAACTAAAATTTGTCTCTAGCATAAAAAATAGAATAAAGAGAGTCTGGATTCATAGTATATATAAAGGTAGCCAGAACTTTCATCAGTTTGTCTGAGTGGACAGAGAAATCTCCTTTCCTACTTTAAACACATAGAAATTTTGGACAAACTATAACACAACTGCACACAAACACACAGAAATGCCCCGGTGCTAAAGATAAAGATGGAACTCAAAGTCCGAGTAGTAAGAGGGGCCAAAGCCAAAGGGCTCTTGTACAGAACTGGGCCTGAGACAGTCCTGAGGAGCTGGTGGCTGGGTCTTTAATAGTAGCTATGAGACTTGTGTGCATGGGAGCTAGAATCATGCCATGTAAGAAGAGCAAGAAGTCCTGTAGGACTTGCCCATGCACACAATGGGATTCAGACACACCAGGACCACTCCCCAGAAAAGTGATAAGGGGGCTAACTTTCTGGTTAGGACCAGAGGAGGAGAGGGGTCACCAGAAGAAGCCAGGCTGGTGCTGTGTATGAGTACTAAGTTAGCACTCTCTGCAAGCTCAAAGCACAGGTCCCAAATCTCACACTTAACACACACACTGGTCCTGGGCCAGTAAAATGTACAGGGTCCTAAGCAGAAGTGAACAAGAACTCTAAATGCTCTCACTATCAGGTCATGGTTCATAAAGGAAAGCACAGTTTGCAAAGGAGAAGAGTTTAATAACTTTGATTACTTGATCATTTTAAATTTCCATTGAACCGTAGACACTATAGACCAAATTTAAAGGCAGATGACCAATGAAAGAAAATATAACTGACAAAAAGAAATAGTATCCAGAATTTATAAATAACTTCTACAGATTAATAAAGAAAAACAGACAAACAGAAAGTGCTAACAAGCAATTTACAGAGGAAGAAAATGGCCCAATAAACATGAGATTTTTCAATCTCACTTGTGAAGATTGAAGGAGAACCTGATTTAAAACACTGACATACTGTTCACATTCATCCGATTGGCGAAAGTCAAAAAGAAGACTTATATTATCTTAAAAACTAAAAACTTTTTTATAAAATTAAAAGCATACAAGTCCTACCACACAGTAATTCTCCTCCTTGGTGTACCGTGGAGAGAGCTGTGCACACACAACCCAGTCGACATGTACAAGGTGGCTATGCCAGCACGGTTGCAAGAACAAAACCTCAGAACCATAAATGTCAACCACTAAGAGAAGGGATGAAAGGCAGCTTTGTTCTCTGTTGAAACAGTATATCGCAGTGGAAAGGGGTGAACTCCATCTCTGTTTATTAATATAGCTATATCTCAAAAGTTAAGGTCAAATGAAGAAGTACATGCCACAGAGTGATACAGTCTGAAAGTATTCAGGAAAAAAATTTAAAAGTCACAAATTACATATTAAAAGATGTTAAAAGCAGGGTTCCTGGGTGGCTCAGTCGGTAAAGTGTCTGCCTTCTCTTCAGGTCATGATCCCAGCCCCACATCAGGCTTCCTGCTCAGCAGGGAGCCTGCTTTTCCCTCTCCCTCTGTCATTCCCCCTGCTTGTGCTCTCTCACTCTGTCAAGTCAATATATAAAATCTTTTAAAAAAAAAAGGTTAAAAGCAATTGATGGCCTGGAAAAATAGGAATAAAATTTATGACTGAGACTGACTTTGAGGAGGTAAGAAGGAAAATGGTACTGAGGATATCCTCAAGAGAGGACTTCAACTTTATCTGTAAAATAAAATAAATCTATAAAAGAATAAAAAACCTAAACAGTTTCAATGCTAGGTGACGAGTACTAATGTGTTTGTTTATACCACAAAAATTGATAAAATAAACAAAAATATCTAAATAAATATCCCAGATACATGTTTAAAATCCCATCTCAAATTCACTTTTTTCCTTCCATGGAATATCAGCAATCATTTTGAAGCTGTTAATAAGTGTTGTGATTAATTTTTTGAAAACTGGGAAGCAAATGTTTGCTCAAAAGTAGAGTGATGAATTCGTGTCAGCAAATGAAAAACAAACAGTCTAACAAATAATAAGTCAGGAAGTAAATTCTTCAAAGGGCCTTCTGGTGTGCCATAAGCTGCTCTGATCTTGGTACAATGTATTTTACCAGCAAAGACCTCTTTTGACAGTTGGTTGCTACACTGCAGTCAACCAAAATGTTACCCTGGTATCTTCTTGTCTTTGTATGTCCCTACTTAGAACAATACTGAACAAGTCATAAACCCTGACTTTTCTTTCCCTATGGCATTTCTTCTAATCACAAGTACCTGTGCTCATGCAGGTTAATAAAGTGGATTCTCCTCCATATCCACAAATTTTGAAGCTTAAATGAACTGAAGCAAGACTCCACTATAACCTTATGAATCTTTCTAAGAACTGCCCATGATGATTCCATGTCAAACACCAAGATCAATCAAAACTCAGACAACGAAACATTCATTCACACATTCACAGAAATAGCAGATTTCATACTTTCTTTTTCTTCTCTGCTCTTTGTAACAATTCCTTCTCCTTCCAAAGCTTCTCTTTCTCCTTCTCCTTTTCTCTTCTTCTGGCAGAAATTTCCATTTCCAATCTTGCTACCTCTTCCTGGTGGGCTCGCCATTGAAGAACCTGAAATAAATGGAAATTCATTCCAATAACTATAACCAGTCAAGTGATTTTACAGAGGTTTTATAAGACTATGTTCTATATCAAGCAGGTGTCAAAGCTTTTCCAAATACACATTAAAATTCTGTGTGTGACATGTGCATGATGTGTATGTAAGATTGTGTGTATGAGTGTGTGTGTGTGTAAGTGTTAAAAAGAAAAAGCAACTTTAAAATCATCTCATTCAGGGATTCTTAGATTCATGGACTGAGATCCTAATGAGTCTGTGAATTGACTTCAAAGAATCTATGAATTTTCATAAATAATATGTATAAATTTCTCTATTTTTACACAGGCTTGTTTTTCTGAAATGACAGTTCAAGTTTCTAATCAGTTTCAAAAATTCTCAAATGATCCTACAATCCTAAAAGTTTAAGAACCACTGATAGATTTCATCCTTATTTTATAAGTGAGGAAAATGAGCCTGATTGAAATGAAAAAAATTTTAAGACATCTAAAAGAACTTTCTGGGTATTGATTGATATTACTGGTAGAAGCATAATTGGTACTGCAATTCTAAAGGACACTGGACAATATGTAAATAAATATGTATCACAATATAAAATATGCATAGCCTTTGACACACAACCACATTTTGGGGAAGTTATTCAAAGAAGACAATCAGTTGGATAAGTGCACAAAAATGTATCCATGTTCCCTGTGGTGCTGCTTAAACAGAAAAATTAGAAAGTCTAATTGATTCCATGTCAAACACCAAGATCAATCAGAACTCAGACAACTAAACATTCATTCATGCATTCACAGCAACAGGATGTCTGGCAACAGGAGGTGTCTTAAATTAATTCTGATACATCACACAATGACCGCCATTGAAAAAGAATCATCTATACCTATATTCATCGACATAAAAATGTCCACAACATATTAGTAGGTGCAAAAAGCAGGTGCAAAACTACATTAATAGTATGATCTCAAAATAAAATATCATCTATGTATTGCTATATACTTTACTCTTAGGACCGCCTTTGCTGCATCCCAAAGATTTTGAACAGTTGTGTTTTCATTTTTGTTTGTTTCCATTAATTTCTAAAATTCTTCTTTAATTTCCTGGTTGACCCATTCATTCTTTAGTAGGATGCTCTTTAGCCTGCATGCATTTGAGTTCCTTCCAACTTTCTTTTGTAGTTGAGTTCCAGTTTCAAAGAACTGTGGCCTGAAATATGCAGGAAATGATCCCAATCTTTGGTACTGATTGAGACCTGACTTGTGACCCAGGAGAATCTGGAGAATGTTCCATGTGCACTAGAGAATAATGTGTATTCTGTTGTTTGGGATGGAATGTTCTGAATATATCTGTGATGTCCATCTGGTCCAGTGTGTCATTTAAAGTCTTTATTCCTTGTTGATCCTTTGCTTAGATGATCTGCCCATTTCAGTGAGGAGGGTGTTAAAGTCCCCTATATTATTGTATTATTGTTGATGTGTTTCTTTGATTTTGTTATTAATTGGTTTATATAATTAGCTGCTCCCATGCTAGGGGTATAGATATTTACAATTGTTTGATCTTCTTGTTGTACAGATCTTTAACTAGGATATAGTGTCCTTCCTCATCTCTTTTTATAGTCTTTGGTTTAAAAATCTAATTTATCTGATATAAGGATTGCCACCCCACCTTTCTTTTGATGTCCATTATCATGGTAAATGATTTTCTAGCTCCTCACTATAAATCTGGAGGTGTCTAAAATTAGTCTCTTCTAGACAGCATATCGATGGGTCTTCTTTTTTTAATCCATTCTGATACCCTGTGTCTTTTGATTGGGGCATTTAGCCCATTTACATTCAGGGTAACTACTGAAAGATATGAATTTAGTGCCATTGTATTGCCTGTAAGGTGAATATTACTGTATATTGTCTCTGTTCCTTTCTGGTATATGTTACTTTCGGGCTATGTCTTTGCTTAGAGGACCCCTTTCGTTATTTCCTGTAGGGCTGGTTGGTGTTTCCAAATTCTTTTAGTTTTTGTTTGTCCTGGAAGCTTTTTATCTCTCCTTCTATTTTCAATGACAGCCTAGCTGGATATAGTATTCTTGGCTGCATATTTTTCTCATTTAGTGCTCTAAATATATCATGCCAGTCCTTTCTGACCTCCCAGGTCTCTGTGGATAGGTCTCCTGCCAATTTAATATTTCTGCAGTTGTGGGTTACAGACCTCCTGTCCCAAGCTACTTCAGGATTTTCTCTTTGTCTCTGAGACTTGTAAGTTTTACTATTAGATGACAGGATGTGGATCTATTTTTATTGATTTTGAGGGGGTTCTCTGTGCCCCTTGGATTTTGATGCCTGTTTCCTTTCCCAAATTAGGGAAGTTCTCCACTATAATCTGCTACAATATACCTTCTGCCCCACTCTCTCTTTCTTCTTCTTCTGGATTCCCAATTATTCTAATATTGTTTCATCTTATGGTACCACTTATCTCTCAAATTCTCCCCTCATGATCAAGCAGTTGTTTATCTCTTTTTTTCAGCTTCTTTGTTGTCCATCATTTGGTCTTCTTATCACTAACTCTCTCTTCTGCTTCATTTATCCGAGCAGTAACAATTCTTGATTGCATCTCATTAAAGCTTTTTTAAATTTCAATTTGGTTAGATTTTAGTTCTTTTATTTCTCCAGAAAGAGATTCTCTAGTATCTTCTATGCTTTTTCAAGCCCAGCTAGCATCTTTATAATCATCATTCTGATCTCTAGTTCTGATAGCTTACTAATGTCTGTATTGATTAGGTCCCTAGTTGTCAGTATTGCCTCTTGTTCTTTTTTTGAGGTGAGTTTTTCTGCTTTGTCATTTTGTCCAGAGCAAAATAGATAAATGAGAGAACAAAACACTAAAAGGGTAACAAAGACCCCAGAAAAATATACACTAAACAAATCAGAAGAGTCCCAAAACCAGGAGGAAAAGAAAGGAAAAAAAAAAAAATATATATATATATATATACATATGACCAGGCTGGCAAATAGGATAGAGCCATACACTTGATTTGGGGTGTATTTTGGTCTGTTAAAAGAAACTGCTTCCCAAAATTTAAAAGAAGGAAAAACATATATATGCAAAAATAAGGGTAAATTTGATGAAGTGATGGAATAAGACTATAAAAATGAAAATTTAAAAAGATTTTTAAAAAGGAATTGATAAGCTAATAAGTTGGTTGAAAAAAGAAAGAAAAAAATTTAACAAAAAAAAAAAAAGGAGAGAATGTGATCAGATGGGAGACTAGAACAAAGCTATACACTAGATTTAGGTTATATTTTGGTCTATTAGAAGAAACTATCCCCAAAATTGTAAAGAAAGAAAAGATTATATATACAAAAAATAACATTAAATACAATGAAGGGATAGAATGTGACTATAAAAATGAAAATTTAAAAAGATTTTTAAAAGGTATTGATAAGATGTTGGTTAAAATAGCAAAGAGTGGGCGCCTGGGTGGCTCAGTTGGTTAAGCAAATGCCTTCGGCTCAGGTCACGATCCTGGAGTCCTGGGATCGAGTCCCACATCAGGCTCCCAGCTCCATAGGGAGTCTGCTTCTCCCTCTGACCTCCCCTCTCATGCTGTCTCACCCTGTCTCTCTCTCTCTCAAATAAATAAATAAAATCTTTTAAAAAATAAAATAAAATAAAATAGCAAAGAGGAGGGCACCTGGGTAGCTCAGTTGGTTAAGTCACTGCCTTCAGCCCAGGTCATGATCCTGAAGTCCCAAGACTGAGCCCTGCATCGGGCTCCCTGCTTGGCAGGGAGTCTGCTTCTCCCTTTGACCTCTCCCCTCTCATGCTGTCTGTCTGTCTGTCTCTCAAATAAATAAATAAATAAATAAA
>RCUC01114435.1:0-21068 GCA_003697995.1 Taxidea taxus jeffersonii | reverse complement strand
ACACCTGAAACTAATAGAACACTGTATTTTAACTAACTGGGATAGAAATAAAAACCTAAAAAAAAAGGAAAAATGAAAAAAAATTTATTTAATATAGGGCTTACCTAAAAAAAACAATTGACATATATATCTGTGAGGTACCTGGGTGGCTCAGTAGGTATAACTGTCTATCTTCAGCTCAGGTTATGATCCCAGGGTCCTGGGATTGAGCCCCACATTGGGCTCAACTCAGCAGAGTCTGTTTGTCCCTCTCCCTCAGCACCTCCCCGCCCCACCACCACTTGTGTGCTCCCTCTCTGTCTCTCTCTCTCTCAAATAAATAGTCTTTAAAATAAAACCACATATATCTTGTATATATTTATCCTATGCATTTATTTTTTTAAAAGATTTTATTTATTTATTTGACAGATAGAGATCACAAGCAGGCGGAGAGGCAGGCAGAGAGAGGGGGAAGGGAAGCAGACTCCCTGCTGAGCAGAGAGCCCGATGCGGGGCTCGATTCCAGGGCCCTGGGATCATGACCTGAGCCAGAGGCAGAGGCTTTAACCCAGTGAGCCACCCAGCGCCCCAGATACATTTTTTAAAAAGAATAAAAGAACCCCAAATAGCTCACAATAAGGAAAACATCAAAAATTTTAAACATTTGTTTTCAGGACATAGTAAAATTGCTATAAAACACTGGAATTTTCCGGTAACTTCTCTCAGGACTTGGATTTGCTCTTAATATTTTATACCTCATGATATATTAATAGCTTTGTATTTGAACTGTGTAGTTTTTATAGTACCTTCTAATCCTGGTAGAGTTAACCTCAAACACAAGATCTAAGTGGCTGATTTATTTTAAGAAGTTAAAGTTATAAATTATTTCAAATTTCAAATTTGAGAAATGTCATAACCAAAACAAGTAGTTGGCATAATATATTTATAAATAGTGCTCTTTGTTTGTTTGTTTGTTTGTTTATTTGTTTGGTTGAGTGACTGCCTTCAGCCCAGGTCGTGATCCTGGAGTCCTGGGATTGAGTCCTGTGTGGGGCTCAGCTTCTCCCTCTGACCTTCATCCTCTCATGCTCGCTCTCTCATTCTATCTCTCAAATAAATAAATAAATAAAAATCTTTATAAAGAGTACTCTTAAAGTACCATTACAGATTAACAATACTTTTGTGATTAAAAATTGGATTAGGGTGGTGTTACCATATTTTAAAATATTACAACATTTAACTTATACATGTATTTATATGTTATAATGTTACTTTACCATAGCTATTCTTTTTTTAAATTCTATTTATTTATTTATTTATTTATTTATTTATTATTAACATGTAATGTATTATTTGCTTCAGGGGTACAGGTCTGTGAATTATCAGTCTTACACAATTCGCAGCATTCATCATAGCACATACCCTCCCCAATGTCCAACCCCCAGAGACCCTTTTCTGCACCGCACCCCCCCACCCTGCCCCAGCACCCCTCATTCTGTTTCCTGAGTCAAGAATTTCCTGTGGTTTTTCTTCCTCCCTGGTCTCCTCTTGTTTCATTTTTTCCCTTCCTGCCCCCCACGGCCCCCCACCCTGCCTCTCAAATTCCTTATATCAGAGAGACAATATGATAATTGTCTTTCTCTAATTGACATTTTTTGCTCAGCAAAATACCCTCTAGTTCCATCCACATTGTTGCAAATGGCATGATTTCAGGGTTGTTGTTTGGGGGGTTTTTTGATGGCTGCACAGTATTCCATTGTATATGTACACCAACATTTTCTTTATCCATTCATCTGTTGCTAGACATCTAGGCTCTTTCCATGGTTTGGCTATTGTGGACATTGCTGCTATAAACATTGGGGTCGATGTGCCCCTTCGGATCACTACATTTGTATCCTTAGGGTAAATACCCAGTAGTACAATTGCTGGGTCATAGGGTGTCTCTATTTTCAACTTTCTGAGGCACCTCCATACTGTTTTCCAGAGTGGCTGCACCAGCTTGCATTCCCACCAACAGTATAGGAGGGTTCCCCTTTTTCCACATCCTAGCCAACATCTGTTGTTTCCTGACTTGTTAATTTTAGCCATTCTGACTGGTGTGAGGTGGTATCTCATTGTGGTTTTGATTTGTATTTCCCTGATGCTAAGTGATATTGAGCATTTATTCATGTTTCTGTTGCCCATCTGGATGTCATCTTTGCAGAAATGTCTGTTCATGTCTTCTGCCTATTTCTTCATTGGATTATTTGTTCTTTGGGTGTTGAGTTTGATAAGTTCTTTATACATTTTGGATACTAGCCCTTTATCTGATATGTCATTTGCAAATGTCTTCTCCCATTCTGTTGGTTGTCTTTTGGTTTTGTTGACTATTTCCTTTGCTGTGCAAAAGCTTTTGATCTTGATAAAGTCCCAATAGTTCATTTTTGCCCTTGCTTCCCTTGCCTTTGGCATTGTTCCTAGGAAGAAGTTGCTGTGGCTGATGTCAAAGAGGTTGCTGCCTGTGATCTCCACAAGGAGTTTGATGGATTCCTTTCTCACGTTGAGGTCTTTCATCCATTTTGAGTCTATTTTTGTGTATGGTGTAAGGAAATGGCCCAGTTTCATTCTTCTGCATGTGGCTGTCCAATTTTCCCAACACCATTTGTTGAAGAGACTCTTTTTTCCATTGGACGTTCTTTCCTGCTTTGTCAAAGATTAGTTGACCACAGAGTCATAGGGTCTATTTCTGGGCTCTGTACTCTGTTCCATTGATCCATGTGTCTGTTTTTGTGCCAGTACCATACTGTCCTGATGATGACAGCTTTGTAATAGAGCTTGAAGTCTGGAATTGTGATGCCACCAACTTTGGTTTTCTTTTTCAACATTCCTCTGGCTATTCGGGGTCTTTTCTGGTTCCATATAAATTTTAGGATTATTTTTTCCATTTCCTTGAAAAAATTTGATGGTATTTTGATAGGAATTGCATTAACTGTGTAGATTGCTTTAGGTAGCATAAATATTTTCACAAAATTTGTCCTTCCAATACATGAAGCATGGAACGTTTTTCCACTTCTTTGTGTCTTCCTCAATTTCTTTCATGAGGACTTTATAGTTTTCTGAGTACAGATTCTCTGCCTCTTTGTTTAGGTTTATTCCTAGATATCTTATGGTTTGGGGTGCAATTATAAATGGGATCAACTCCTTAATTTCTCTTTCTTCTGTCTTGCTGTTGGTATATAGAAATGCAACTGATTTCTGTACATTGATTTTATATCCTGACACTTGACTGAATTCCTGTATCAGTTTTAGCAATTTTGAAGTGAAGTCTTTTGGGTTTTCCACATAAAATATATCATTTGCAAACAGTGAGAGTTTGACTTCTTTGCTGATTCATATACCTTTTATTTCTTTTTGTTGTCTGATTGCTGAGCCTAGGACTTCTAGTGCTATGTTGAATAGCAATGGTGATAGTGGACAGCCCTGCTGTGTTCCTGACCTTAGAGGAAAAGCTTTCAGTTTTTCCCCATTGAGGTTGATATTCCCTGTGAGTTTTTCATAGATGGCTTTTATGATATTGAGGTATGTACCCTCTATACCAACACTGTGAAGATTTTTGAATAAGAAAAGATGCTGTGCTTTGTCAGATGTTTTTTCAGCATCTATTGAGAGTATCATATGATTCTTGTTCTTTCTTTTATTAATGTATTGTATCACATTGATTGATTTCTGGATGTTGAACCAACTTTGCAGCCCAGGAATAAATCCCACTTGGTCATGGTGAATAGTCCTTTTAATGTACTGTCGGATCCTATTGGCTAGTATTTTGGTGAGAATTTTTACATCCATGTTCACCAAGGATATTGGTCTGTAATTCTCCTTTTTGGTTGGGTCTTTGTCTGGTTTTGGGATCAAAGTAATGCTGGCCTTTTAAAATGAGTTTGGAAGTTTTCTTTCCATTTCTGTTTTTTGGAACAGCTTCAGGAGAATAGGAATTAATTCTTCTTTAAATGTTTGGTAGAATTCCCCTGGGAACCGTCTGGCCCTGGGCTCTTGTTTGTTGGGAGATTTTTGATAACTGCAATCTCCATACTGGTTATGGGCCTATTCAGGTTTTCTATTTCTTCCTGGCTCAGTTTTGGTAGTTTATATGTCTCTAGGAATGCATCCATTTCTTCCAGATTGTCAAATTTGTTGGCGTAGAGTTGCTCATAATATGTTCTTATAATTGTTTGTATTTCTTTGGTGTTGGTTGTGACCTCTCCTCTTTCATTCATGATTTTATTTATTTGGGTCCTTTCTGTTTTCTTTCTGATAAGTCTGGCCAGGGGTTTATCAATCTTATTAATTCTTTCAAAGAACCAGCTCCTAGTTTCGCTGATTTGTTCTATTGTTTTTTTGGTTTCTATTTCATTGATTTCTCTCTGATCTTTATGATTTCTCTTCTCCTGCTGGGTTTAGGCTTTCTTTGTTGTTCTTTCTCCAGCTCCTTTAGGTGTAGGGTTAGGTTATGTATTTGAGATCTTTCTTGTTTCTTGAGAAAGGCTTGCATCACTATATGTTTTCCTCCCAGGACCACTTTTACTGTGTCCCACAAATTTTGAACAGTTGTGTTTTCATTATCATTTGTTTCCATGAAATTTTTCAAGTCTTCTTTAATTTCCTGGTTGACCAATTCATTCTTTAGTAGGATGCTCTTTAGCCTCCATGTATTTGGGTTCTTTCCAAATTTCCTCCTGTGATTGAGTTCTAGCTTCAGAGCATTGTGGTCTGAAAATATGCAGGGAATGATCCCAATCTTTTGGTACTGGTTGAGACCTGATTTGTGACCCAGGATGTGATCTATTCTGGAGAATGTTCCATGTGCACTAGAGAAGAATGTGTATTCTGTTGCTTTGGGATGGAATGTTCTGAGTAGATGTGTGATGTCCATCTGGTCCAGTGTGTCATTTAAGGCCTTTATTTCCTTGTTGATCTTTTGCTTGGATGATCTGTCCATTTCAGTGAGGGGATTGTTAAAGTCCCCTACTATTATTATATTATTGTCGATGTGTTTCTTTGATTTTATTATTAATTGGTTTATGTAGTTGGCTGCTCCCATGTTAGGGCCATAGATATTTAAAATTATTATATATTCTTTTTTTTTATAAGTTACATGGTAGCGTTACATTTCGTTTTTTTTAATTTGTTTTTTAATTTATTTTTTTTATTTAAACATATAATATAACCCCACCACCTTCTCCCAACACCCCTCCCCCCCCCCCACTCAGTTTGTTTTATGACATTAAGAGTCTCTTTTGGTTTGTCTCCCTACTGATCCCATCTTGTTTCATTTATTCTTTTCCTACCCCCTTAACCCCCACCCCCGTTGCATCTCCACTTCCTCATATCAGGGAGATCATATGATAGTTGTCTTTCTCCGATTGACTTATTTCGCTAAGCATAATACGCTCTAGTTCCATCCATGTCATCGCAAATGGCAAGTTTTGATTTCTTTTGATGGCTGCATAGTATTCCATTGTATATATATATACCACCTCTTCTTTATCCATTCATCTGTTGATGGACATCTAGGTTCTTTCCATAACTTGGCTATTGTGGACATTGCTGCTATAAACATTCGGGTGCACATGCCCCTTTGGATCACTACGTTTGTATCTTTAGGGTAAATACCCAGTAGTGCAATTGCTGGGTCATAAGGTAGCTCTATTTTCAATTTTTTGAGGAACCTCCATGCTGTTTTCCAGAGTGGTTGCACCAGCTTGCATTCCCACCAACAGTGTAGGAGGGTTCCCCTTTTTCCACATCCTCGCCAGCATCTGTCATTTCCTGACTTGTTCATTTTAGCCATTCTGACTGGTGTGAGGTGGTATCTCATTGTGGTTTTGATTTGTATTTCTCTGATGCCCAATGATGTGGAGCACTTTTTCATGTGTCTGTTGGCCATCTGGATGTCTTCTTTGCAGAAATGTCTGTTCATGTCCACTGCCTATTTCTTGATTGGATTATTTGTTCCTTGGGTGTTGAGTTTGATAAGTTCTTTATACATTTTGGATACTAGCCCTTTATCTGATATGTTGTTTGCAAATATCTTCTCCCATTCTGTCAGTTGTCTTTTGGTTTTGTTGACTGTTTCCTTTGCTGTGCAAAAACTTTTGATCTTGATGAAGTCCCAATAGTTCATTTTTGCCCTTGCTTCCCTTGCCTTTGGCATTATTCTTAGGAAGAAGTTGCTGTGGCTGAGGTCGAAGAGGTTGCTGCCTGTGTTCTCCACAAGGAATTTGATGGATTCCTTTCTCACATTGAGGTCCTTCATCCATTTTGAGTCTATTTTCATGTGTGGTATAAGGAAATGGTCCAATTTCATTTTTCTGCATGTGGCTGTCCAATTTTCCCAACACCATTTATTGAAGAGGCTGTCTTTTTTCCATTGGATATTCTTTCCTGCTTTGTCGAAGATTAGTTGACCATAGAGTTGAGGGTCTATTTCTGGGCTCTCTATTTTGTTCCATTGATCTATGTGTCTGTTTTTGTACCAGTACCATACTGTCTTGATGATGACAGCTTTGTAATAGAGCTTGAAGTCTAGAAATGTGATGCCACCAACTTTGGCTTTCTTTTTCAATATTCCTTTGGTGATTCGAGGTCTTTTCTGGTTCCATATAAACGTTAGGATTATTTGTTCAATTTCTTTGAAAAAATTGGATGGGATTTTGATAGGCATTGCATTAAATGTGTAGATAGCTTTGGGTAGCATATACATTTTCACAATATTTATTCTTCCAATCCATGAGCATGGAACATTTTTCCATTTCTTTGTGTCTTCCTCAATTTCTTTCATGAGTACTTTATAGTTTTCTGAGTATAGATTCTTTGCCTCTTTGGTTAGGTTTATTCCTAGCTATCTTATGGTTTTGGGTGTAATTGTAAATGGGATTGACTCCTTAATTTCTCTTTCTTCTGTCTTGTTGTTGGTGTATAGAAATGCAACTGATTTCTGTGCATTGATTTTGTATCCTGACACTTTACTGAATTCCTGTACAAGCTCTAGCAGTTTTGGAGTGGAGCCTTTTGGGTTTTCCACATATAGTATCATATCATCTGCAAAGAGTGATAGTTTGACTTCTTCTTTGCTGATGTGGATGCCTTTAATTTCTTTTTGTTGTCTGATTGCTGAGGCTAGGACTTCTAGTACTATGTTTTTGGTTTTTTTGGTTATTTATTTATTTATTTATTTATTTATTTATTTGACAGACAGAGAGCACAAGTAGGCAGAGAGGCAGGCAGTGAGGTAGAGGGAGAAGCAGGCTCCTCGCTGAGCAAGGAGCCCAATGCGGGACTCAATCTCAGGACCTCGGGATCATGACCTGAGCCGAAGGCAGCCGCTTAACCAACTGAGCCACCCAGGCGTCCCTTCTAGTACTATGTTGAATAGCAGTGGTGATAACGGACATCCCTGCCGTGTTCCTGACCTTAGCAGAAAAGCTCTCAGTTTTTCTCCATTGAGAATGATATTTGCAGTGGGTTTTTCATAGATAGCTTTGATAATATTGAGGTATGTGCCCTTTATCCCTACACTTTGGAGAGTTTTGATTAGGAAGGGATGCTGTACTTTGTCAAATGCTTTTTCAGCATCTATTGAGAATATCATATGGTTCTTGTTCCTTCTTTTGTGAATGTATTGCATCACATTGATTGATTTGCGGATGTTGAACCAACCTTGCTGCCCTGGAATAAATCCCAGGTCGTGGTGAATAATCCTTTTAATGTACTGTTGGATCCTATTGGCTAGTATCTTGGTGAGAATTTTTGCATCCGTGTTCATCAAGGATATTGGTCTATAATTCTCTTTTTTGATGGGATCCTTGTCTGGTTTTGGGATCAAGGTGATGCTGGCCTCGTAAAATGAGTTTGGAAGTTTTCCTTCCATTTCTATTTTTTGGAAGAGTTTTAGGAGAATAGGAATTAATTCTTCTTTAAATGTTTGGTAGAATTCCCCTGGGAAGCCATCTGGCCCTGGGCTTTTGTTTGTTTGGAGATTTTTGATGACTGTTTCAATCTCCTTACTGGTTATGGGCCTATTCAGGTTTTCTATTTCTTCCTGGTTCAGTTTTGGCAGTTTATATGTCTCTAGGAAAGCATCCATTTCTTCCAGATTGTCAAATTTGCTAGTGTATAGTTGCTTATAATAGGTTTTTATAATTATTTGTATTTCTTTGGTGTTGATTGTGATCTCTCCTCTTTCATTCATGATTTTATTAATTTGGGTCCTTTCTGTTTTCTTTTTGATAACTCAGGCCAGGGATTTATCAATGTTATTAATTCTTTAAAAGAACCAATTCCTAGTTTCATTGATTTGTTCTATTGTTTTTTTGGTTTCTATTTCATTGTTTTCTGCTTTGATCTTTATTATTTCTCTTCTCCTGCTGGGTTTAGGCTTTCTTTGCTGTTCTTTCTCCAGCTCCTTTAGGTGTAGAGTTAGGTTGTGTACTTGAGACCTTTCTTGTTTCTTGAGAAAGACTTGTGTTGCTATATACTTTCCTCTCAGGACTGCCTTTGCTGTGTCCCAAAGATTTTGAACAGATGTGTTTTCAGTTTCATTTGTTTCCATGAGTTTTTTTTTTTTAATTCTTCTTTAATTTTATGACTGACCCATACTTTCTTTAGTAGGATGCTCTTTAGCCTCCATGTATTTGAGTTCTTTCCAACTTTCCTTTTGTGGTTGAGTTCTAGTTTCAAAGCACTGTGGTCTGAAAATATGCAGGGAATGATCCCAGTCTTTTGGTACTGGTTGAAACCTGATTTGTGACCCAGGATGTGATCTATTTTGGAGAATGTTTCATGTGAACTAGAGAAGAATGTGTATTCTGTTGCTTTGGGATGAAATGTTCTGATATCTGTGGTGTCCATCTGGTCGAGTGCATCATTTAAAGCCTTTATTTCCTTGTTGATCTTTTGCTTAGATGATCTGTCCATTTCAGTGAGGGGGCTGTTAAAGTCTCCTACTATTATTGTGCTATTGTCAATGTGTTTCTTTCATTTTTTTACTAATTGGTTTATATAATTGGCTGTTCCTTATTAGGGGCATAGATATTTTAAATTGTTACATCTTGTTGGACAAACCCTTTAAGTATGATATAGTGTCCTTCCTCATCTCTTATTATAGTCATTGGCTTAAAATCTAATTGATCTGATATAAGGATTGCCACCCCAGCTTTCTTTTGATGTCCATTAGCATGGTAAATTGTTTTCCACCCCCTCACTTTCAATATGGAGGTGTCTTTGAGTCTAAAATGAGTTTCTTACAGACAGCATATCGATGGGTCTTGTTTTTTTATCCATTCTGATACCTTGTGCCTTTTGATTGGGACATTTAGTCCATTTACATTCAGGATAACTATTGAAATATATGAATTTAGTGCCACTGTATTGCCTGTAAGGTGACTGTTACTGTATATTGTCTCTGTTCCTTTCTCATCTACTACTTTTAGGCTCTCTCTTTGCTTAGAGGATCCCTTTCAATATTTCCTGTAGGGCTGGTTTGGTGTTTGCAAATTCTTTTAGTTTTTGTTTATCCTGGAATCTTTTTATCTCTCCTATTTTTCAATGACAGCCTAGCTGGATATAGTATTCTTGGCTGCATATTTTTCTCATTTAGTGCTCTGAATATATCACGCCTGTCCTTTCTGGGCTGCCAGATCTCTGTGGATAGGTCTGCTGCCAATCTAATATTTCTACCATTGTATGTTACATACTTCTTGTCCTGAGCTGCTTTCAGGATTTTCGCTTTGTCACTGAGACCTATAAGTTTTACTATTAGATAATGGGGTATTGACCTATTTTTACTGATTTTTGAGGGGGGTCCTCTATGCTTCCTAGAATTTTTATGCTTGTTCCCTTTGCCAAATCAGGGAAATTCTTTGCTATAATTTGCTCCAGTATACCTTCTACACCTCTCTCTCTTTCTTCTTTGGGATCCCAATTATTCTAATATTGTTTCACCTTATGGTATCACTTATCTCTTGAATTCTCCCCTCGTGGTCCAGCAGTTGTTTATCTCTCTTTTTCTCAGTTTTTTTTTTCTCCATCATTTGGTCTTCTATATCATTAATTCTCTCTTCTGTCTCATTTATCCTAGCAGTAAGAGCCTCCATTTTTTATTGTACCTCATTAATAGCTTTTTAAATTTCAACTTGGTTAGATTTTAGTTCTTCTATTTTTTCCAGAAGAGGATTTTATCTCTCCAGAAAGAGATTCTCTAGTATCTTCCATGGTTTTTTTGAGCCCAGCTACCATCTTCAATCATCGTTCTGAGCTCTAGATCTGACATCTTACTAATGTCCATATTGATTAGGTCCCTAGCCATTGGTACTGCCTCTTGTTCTTTTTTGAGGTGTTTTCCTACCTTGTCATTTTACCCAGATAAGAAAAGATGAATGAAAGAACAAAATACTAAAAGGGTAGCAATGACCCCAGAAAAATATACACTAACCAAATCAGAAGAGACTCTAAACTAGGGGGTCAAGGGAAGAAGAAAGGAGGAAAAAAAAAAAGAAATTATATACATATGTATATATAGACTGGTGAATAGAACAGAGCCACACACTTTATTTTGGGTGTATTTTGCTCTTTTAGAAGAAACTGCCTCCCAAAATTTTAAAGAAAAAAAACCTTACATATATACAAAAATAAGGGTAAATATGATGAAGGGATGGAATATGATTGTAATGATGAAAATTTAAAAAGATTCTAAAAAAGGAATTGATAAAAGTTGGTTAAAAAAAGAAAAAAAAAAGGAAAGAATGTGATCAGGCTCATTTTCATGTGATTTCCTGTGAGTTATGCTGGGATCTAGCATAACTAGACATTTGAAAAATGTAAAAAATGGGCTCAGAGTCCAAATATTTGTACCTGGGCAAGTAGGGGAGGATTGAATTTATAAGAGCCAATTAGAACTTCTTAAGGGACGTCAGGAAGTCTTTTTAAGTGGATGTAGTTACAGTGTTTTGATCCTCCTTGAATTGTGTGGAGGAGCTTCAGTCTTAAGTCTGAAAGTGCACTTGCTTCAATCCTTCGGTCCTTCTAGAGCACTTATTTCTTTAACCCCATTTTGGGCCTGGTCTCCTCCCACTTTGGCAGAGTAGTTTTATTTGTTGTGGATTTTTTTGTTTTGTTTTGTTTTTCATTTAGATTGTCTAATGCAAGCAGTTAGAACTTAGGTACCTCTGGGCAGAGCCCTTATCTGCCTACGTGTTTATAAAGCATTCTGTACACTTAGAGCACTTTATAAATAATAATAACAGTAATCACCCTCTATACAAAATTAGAACGTTAACATATTCAACCAGTCTAGTATGCTGATTTGCTCTAGGGCTTCATAATTATCTCATGAAACCAATGGAATAATGGGCACTACATTATACAATCTTCCAAAAATATGTTCCTATATATTCTGGCAGAAAGATGCACCTGTGGTTTTCCTCCACCCACCTCTAAGATTCAGAAATGGCAGGGTGATACTTAAGTTGTATTCATGTTGCAAACTATTCAAAGTAATCTCCTTTTCAGGCTTTTACTCTCCAAAAGCCAGCCAGCATTAAGTGTGGCTAAGATATATGTGTCCTAAAGGAGTAACTTGAAAAAGAAGATGGGAATGTATAATTTGCCCCACATAAAGGACCGCATGAGAATTACAGATTGCTACACTCACTTATTGCAGGAAATCTAGGGCCTTAGGTCATTCCTGTAAGCTTTAACCATTGGTAACTACCAACAGCACAGCTGTAAGCTGCTTGATGTTTCGCTGTCTGATTAAACAGCAACCAGAAAATTAGTCTGATTTTGTTATAAAAACAGTGAACTGCCTCACATTTTATTTCTTTGTAAAAATTTTATCTATTTATTTGAAAGAACACACTTGAGCAGGGGGAGGGGCAGAGAAGCAGACTCCCCACTGAGCAGGGACTGGATCCCAGGACCCTGGGATCATGACCTGAGCCAAAGGCAGACACTTAAGCAACTGAGCCACCAAGGCGCCCTGCCTTGCATTTTCAAACTCAGAGGAGAAGAGCAAAGAAACTGTAGAAAACGCAGTTGATAAATACCTCTTGGTTTGCAACAAGCATTACTGATCTCTTCCTGCAACAAACGTACCAGGTTGAGGTAACTGAGTTAGTCCTACAGCTTCAATCTTGGGCAGACAGGTTACACGCCCAAAATACCCATGGCATTTGAAAATCTATAGTGTTGAAAGAGCAGTGCTACATAAAATTGAAAACCTCACACCGTTCTACTACCTAAGAAGAGGGAGCTCCCTGCCTTGCTTGCTTTTTTGCCCAGGGGTTTTCTTCTAGTGCAGTAATGTTATTTTAATGTGCCAGAATGGGAACCCTGGCCAGAGACTTCTACCATCAAAAATTCCAGTGTCTCAGGCTGTATTTTTAGTCTTCTGAATTAATTGGATATAGCACCCTATAGTAAAAACCACTTTGACACTGACGCAGAAATCCCTAAGGCATAGTTCCCAGAAAGAACTGCTGGCTAGCCGCAGAGCTGAGAGGCTCCAACTGGCCAAGCCCCTGAAATCCGCACTCAGCAATCCTGGCTCTCCGCGTTCTCTCCAGCAGAGCAAAACTCATTGATTTTACAGTACATGGAGCTGACTTTGGAAGATGTTATTATTTGAGACAGGATCCAATCCACCAAAATAATCATTAGGTGTGTATGTCTTCACTTGCAGCTACTTCAAAAAAAAGAAACTTTTTCTTTTAATAATGAAAAGCTGGCCTGACCTAATCCTCAAACGTGTGTGCAAAGGACCATGGCCGGTGAGAAATGCAAGTCCAAATGCCCTCCAGAACATTCCCATTAAAATGATTAAAGGTGGGAAGGAAAAATATATATATCCCAGGAGAAATATTTACAGCGGCAAAGGATAGGTGGGTTTAAGGTGGAACACGTTCCAGCTTGCATTTCAACTTGCATCCCAGAGGTCGACTTACAAGACAGGTGTAGAAACAGAAATTACTCTGGATATTTTGAGAAAGCAGTGACTCAATGTCCCGAATTAGGGGCTCACAAAATCACTGGAAGATCTTGAGGAAAAAGTTCTCCCCTGAAATTCCAGAAATGCCATGCAGAAAATAACAGAACCAAACTTCCTGGCTGGCCATGACCTCTGAGGCTGCCCGGGCTCACGGGTCACCTCCTTGGACATGTTTCTGGAAAAGTTAGTGCTTGGCTCTCAGGGCTTTTCCCTCACATGGTTTCTTGTTGTTTTTAAAAGATTTCGAAGTTCCCGGTGGCGAGAGGGTGGGGGGAGTCAGGCAGCAGAGTCATTGTTAACATCATTGTTATAATTTAAGGCATTACTGGCAGTCTTGAGGAACAAATAAGCAAGTAGGCTTTGAAAGAATAGTACATTTCTTTATGGGTGTCTTGGCTTTTAAAAAATTTTTTTTATATAGCTTTAAGTGGATGTGGTCTAAAAATATGTAATCTGTTTGTCCAGACCACCACCGTAAGAGTAGAGACTTAATAGGGGTACACACACACACACACACACACAGAGCATTTATATAATCCTACCCCCACACTCTATGACAAGACTCTGGTTCTCCACCTAAAGAACATTCCTTGCATGGTCCTGAGGAGTCGAGGAGTCCAGCTCTGGGCCAAAATCCTATGTGGGATCTTTCCGGGCCAACCAGAGGAGATTACAAAGGCTCTGCCCAGCAGGCCCCATGCTGCCCTCTCCACAGCCGACTCAGGGCCCAGCCACCACATTGCAGTTCGCCTGGGGGAGCTGCCCACTAAGACTCAGGGCCCCCGAGGCCAGCCATGCCCATCCTCATATCAGTACTCCCACCATGAGCACCTCCATGTAGAAGCTTCCTTATGGGGACCCCGACTAAGGCACTTTTCTCAACTCTGAGTCAGTCCTTTTCCATTCCTGGTCCAACCTCCCCTTCCTCTCCCCCCCTACCCCCAACGGGTGCATAAAAAGGCAGCTGCCTTTTGTTCAGGGCTCCTCAGCACTGAACCTAGCTTCCCCCCACCTCCTATCAGCAGGCCCTGACCCTAGAGGCTACAATTATTTCTAAGCCTCTAACGGGTTTCTTCACGAAAGCTACTCTCAGCTACCTTGGGGAGCATGGGGTTTCCCTCTTCTCTGGTTCCTGGGTGGTGCGGGGGACCAAGGAAGTGTCCTCTGAACCGATATTGATGGCACTGGAGCCACCTCCTAGGGATGGGAGATCCACCATGTTGCCATGGTGAATACGGCTGGTGCTCTCTTGTGCCAATGACATCCATAGTCAATCCTCCTTCTGCTGTGTTTCCTGTGAAGGAAAAGTTCCCTCGTGCATATACACCTCATTACTGAGGCTCATAGCAGGGCTGCTTCGAGTGCTAAGGAACTTGGAGAGGGTGCCATGAAATGCCTCATTCATTTTTACTAGAATTCTCTCCAAGTCGCTGACACAAGGGGACATGGACGAGAGGATCATCTGAGTGACAGACACTTAACAGCTCTCAAAATTACCCCTTCCTTGCTACAGCCCAGCTCTGCTAGACCTCTCCTTTCTCTGAGAATGAGTTGAGTATATGTATGAGTACCTTCTTGGCCATTAGTGGTTGCTACTGTTCATCGACTCACTCATTTGTCATCCCAGCACCCAGAGCTGAAGAGGCTGGAAAGCTACAAACTTCATTTCCCACAGTTCCTCTACCTAAGCTTTAGGATTCAAGATAGGGCTCCCTGATAGATACACTCTCCCAAGATTTGCATGTCCACTCATAGGCTAACTGCTTATGATCCCCTGTCTCCATTGCCTCTAGGACGCCCTGGAAAGCAATGCATATCGAGCAAAGGGACATGGGTTGATCCTTCTTAGATTTTTGGTGAAAACCCTCCACATCCTTTAGGCTATGTTTTGTTCTTGTATGTTGTCTTTCTGACTGTCACCTGTAACATTTTGGAAGTGGAGATGGATGTACACCCTGCTTCAAAATGCAGGCTTTTCTTGTTTGGAGGACTAACACAAGGATTCCCATACTTCTAATGTAGGCAGTTTCTTTTAAAATACAAGCAAAGGTCCAATTATTTTATGTTGATTCTTTTTTAGTATTTGGCCTATATATGGGATATATGTCACGTTTCTGGCTTCCCAACACTTTCCAACACCTTTCTAATTTTGGGAAATGTTCCACTTTGTGAGTTTCACCTTTTCAAGATTAAACATGTGGATGTCTCACTTGTTCAACCTCCTTTGCAGCTAGAGCACAGGCAGGTAACTGGGTGCCAGTAGTGTGTTACACCCCTGGGAGACTTCAGTCCAGAAGTGGGCACATGAGAAACCACCTCTGTGCAGAGCATTCATTTTACTGGAGAGAGTGATAGCAAAGCCTTTTGCTTTTAGCAGAAGCTGTGATTGCAAGGCAGAGTGTTTATACGTGGGATCAGGGCTGGCAGGAGGAACAGTTGGAGCCAAGTTAAGTTGCAGGCAACTTTGCAAAGTCAGGAATCTAGTGCAGTGGTAACAATGGCCCTGTGTCTCCTCTAGCTCATTCTGTGGTGTGGCTTATAAGTGTTATCGGAATGTTAGCCAGGACCTTGTTGTTCTCTGCTGGGATTATGTGGAACCTATAGATCTATTTGAAGTGAATTGATACCTCATCAGTTTTAAGTCTTCCAACACATGGGCACAATATATCTCTCCTTTTACTTAAATCTCCCTAAAATTCTTCTTAGCATGGTTTGTAGTCTTGAACTTTGCTTGTCAGACTCATCCCAAATATTTCATAATTTTGGTACTGCTGTAATGATATTTTTTAAATTTCCATTCCTGATGGCTCGTTGCTAATACACAGAAGCACATTGACTTTCGTATGTGGGTGTTGTATCTTACAACTTTTCTAAGTTGTTATTAGTTCTAGTAACGTTTTTTGCACATTTCCCTCAAACTTTCCTCATAGACAACCATGTCATGTGTGGGGGAACAAACAAACAAACTAGTTTTACTTCTTCCTTTTTGATATCGATGCCTTTTATTTTTTTTCCTGGCCTGGTTGCACTGGCTATAAACTCCATAAGATGATCTGCAGAAGTGGTAAGATTGCACATCATTGCCTTGTTTCTTAGGGGGAAAGCATTCAGTTTAGTTTGATTTGCCAGTTTGGTTAAGAATTTTATTATCTATGTCCTCTTGGTATATCGATTTGTATTTTTTTTCTTGTCATATACTTGTCTAGTTTTAGTACAAGGGCATGTCATCCACATAGAATGAGATGGAGAGTATGCCTTACACTTCAGTTTTCTGGAAGAGTTCATATAGAATTGGTATTGTTTTTTCCCCCAAAAGTTTAATAAAATTTACCAATGAAAATAGGACTTTTCTTTTTAGGGAAGATTTTAACTATACATTCAAGTACCTTGATAGATATAAGACTATTCAGGTTATCTGAATTCTTCTTGAGTGGCGTGAGAGCTTTAGTGCTTTGTGTCTTTCAAAGGATTTGTTCACTTCTTCAAAGTTGTCAAATTTATTGGCATAAAGTTCTTCATAATATTTATTACCCACTTATTATCTGTAAAATCTGTAGTTACATCTCCTCTTTCATTCCTGATACTGGTAACTTGTGTCTTCTCTTTTTTGTTTAACTAAGGTTACCAATTTTATTTATTTTCACAAAAAATAAATAAGTACTAAATAAACAGTTTGTATTTATTATTGATTTTGCTGATTTTTTTCTATTGTTTCTTTATTTTCTATTCTAACGTTTAATCATGTCCTATCTTCTGTTTACTTTGGGTTTAATTTGCTCTTTTTCTAGTTTCTTGAAGTGGAAACTGAAGTCAATGATTTGAGAAATTTTTTATCTAATAATATAGACATTTAGTGCTATAAATCACCTCTAATAACTGCTTGAATAGCATCTCACATACTTTGATTTTTTCTATTTTCATTTTCATTCAGTACAAAATACTTTGAGATTTCTTTTTGATCTCTTAATTAACCCATAGGTTATTTAGAAGTATGTTATTGATTTCTAACTTAATTCCACTGTGGTCCAAGAACTTGAGACATTTTTATGGTCCAAAACTCAATCTATCTTGGCAAATATTCCACACATGTTTGAAAGGAATGTGTATTCTATTGCTCTTAAAGTTATCTATAAATATCAATTAGGCCAGGTTGATTTATAGTATTATTCAAATATTCTATATCCTTACTAACATTTTGTCTACTTATCCTATCAGCTAGATTTAATTCTCTGATTGCATTTGTGGATTTGTCTCTTTCTCCATGCAGTTCTGTAAGTTTTTTAATGTATTTTGAAACTCTTCTACTAGGTACATAAAATTTACATCCTCTCGATAAATTGAAGTCTTTATTCTTGTGAAATTATCATTCATCCAACATAATATTCTTTGTTGTGGGGTCATCTCTGTCTGTTATTAATAAACCATTCCAGTTGTCTTTATATGAGTTTTAGCATATATCCTCTTCCATTCTTTTACTGTTAACTCTAACATATTTAAAGTGGGTTTCTTGTAGGCCGCCAATAGTTAGGCCATGCTTTTTGGCCAATCTGAAAGCCTCTACCTTTCAACTAAAGTTTTTAAACCCTTTTTTTAAAAAGATTTTACTTATTTATTTGAAAGACAGATATCACAAGTAGGTAGAGAGGCAGGCAGAGAGAGAGAGAGGAGGAAGCAGACTCCCTGTGCAGCAGAGAGCCCGATGTGGGGCTCCATCCCAGGACCCTGGGATCATGACCTGAGCCGAAGGCAGAGGCTTTAATCCACTGAGAGACCCAGGCGCCCCTAAACCCCTTTAACTTTATGTGATTAATTATATGGTTAGATTCAAATCTTGTTTTTTGTCCCATCTGTTTGTTCCCATTTTCTTCATTTCTCCTATTTTTGAATTAATAAAATATTTTTATAGCTCTATTTTATCTCCTTTGTTGACTTATTAGATATTACTCTTCACATTTTTATTTTAGTAATTGCTTTAGGGACTTTAGTATATACCTTTAACTTTCTTTAACCTCAAGTGATGTTGTAGCGTGTCTCATTTTATAAAAGAACCATAGCAGTACACTTTCATTTCAGCCAACTGTCTTTTGTGCTGTTGTAATCATACATTTTATTTCTACATATGTTTTAAACTCCATAATGCCTTGTTAATTGTTTTTGTGTAAATAGTCAATTATCCTTTACAGACATTTAAGTAAACAGGAAAAATTCCTTTTGCATTTACACACATAGTTACTGTAGCCAGGGTTCTTCATTCCTTTGTGTATATCCATATTTCCATCTGGTACTTTCATTCTGTCTAAAAGACTTCTTTTAATAGTTTTTGTATTGTGTCTCTGTTGGTGCTGTAGTCTATTAGCTTTTGTATATTGGAAAAAGTCTTTACTTCATGTATGAACTTAAGTTATTTTTACTGAGTATAGAAGTCTCAGTTGACATTTTTCTCCCAGTGAACTTTCCAGATATTGCTCCACTGCCTTTTTCTCTTGTATTGTTTTGTGAAAAACAAAAACAAACAAACAAACAAAAACCTGCTGCAATCTTTATCTCTGTTTCTCTCTACTTAATGCATCTTTTCCCCCTCTGGCTCCTTTTGAGATTTTTGTCCTTATCATGGTTTGAAGAATGTGATTTTATGACATTGATGTAGTTTTTTGTTATTTTGTTTGTGTGTTTTCATTTGGGATTCATCGGTCATCTTGGGCATATGGGTTTTCAGTTTTCATCAGATTTGAAAAACTTTCAGTCATTTTTTTTTCAAATATTTTCTGTCTTAACCTCATTGTCTTTTCTTCTGTAGACTTCAAGTTCACATATTGAACTATTGAAGTGATTCCTTATCTTAGGATTCTCTTATTCTTGTTTTGTTTTTTTGGTTTTTTGGTTTTTTCCTGTCTTTAATTTTGCCTAGTTTCTCTTGCTGTGTCATCAAGTTTAATAATTATTTCTTCTGCGATGTCTAATCTTCCAATAGTTCTATCAGTGACTTTTTCCATCTCTGAAATTTTAGTTATCATCTCAAAAGTATGATTTAGGCTTTTTATTTATATCATGTCTCTACTTGTTCAATTTTCCTCCAGCTTTTTGAACATCTGGCATACAGTTATAATAACTGTCTTAACGTCTTTGTCTGCTAATTCCAGCATCTGTTTCAGTTCTGGGTCCACTTTGATTGGTTCAGGTTTTTATCCTCATTTTGAATCATATTTTCCTGCTTCTTTGCATGCCTGATAATTTTTTATTTGATGCCAGGTGTTAAGAATTTTATCTTGTTGGGTACGGGATATTTTTGTATTCCTATAAATCTTCTTAAGCTTTGTTCTTGGATGCAGTTAAGTCATTGCAAAACTGTGAGATTTGTTTGGATCTGGCCTTCCTGATTTTTTAGGTTGGTTCAGAGTAGTGCTAGTCTAAGACTAATTATTTACCCAAATTCTTAGGCAGAAGCTCATTGAGCATTCTATCATTTCTCCCAGAGTTGAGTTTTCCATTTTGGCTGGTGGCAACAAGCACTATTTCAGGCCCCATGTAAATACTAAGTACATTCATTTTAACCTTTTTAAGTGGTCCTTCCCTGTGCCTAGAGTAGTTTTCTCATGTGGGCATGTTTATCCTTCCCTAAAGAATACTGAAAAGGTAATATCTGGAGATCCCCAGACTTCCCTCCCAATGCAGCATTCTCCTCTCTAGCATTCTATCCTGCAGATTTTATCAGACTTCACATTCCCAGATACTGAAGTCCATCATGCATAACGCTCACCTCATTTGTTTCCCATTTCTCAGGGGAAACTGCTCTTTATTCATTGATGCACAATGTCTTGGGACCCATTGTTTAGTATATTTTTCTAGTTTTTATTGTTGTTGTTGTTGTTTCTACCAGGAAATAATTCCTTTTACTCCATCATGACCAGAAGCAGGAGTCCTACATCAAAGTTTGTTGGAAATGCATGCTGATGGACTCTTTAGCAAACTTTTCTTGACTATATCTAAGAACCTCTGAGAGGTATCTTATATATGTCCTCTACAAATATTTATACTGCAATCCCAATCAAAACCCCAGAGGAATTTTTGCAGATATCAAAAAGGTGATCTAAAATTTCTGTAAAAAGAAAGAGAAGAACAACAACAATTTTGAAGACACAGAAAAAAGTTGGAGGCCACATACAATCTGACCTTTAATTTCACCATAAACCAACAAAACTGAGATATTTGGTTCAAGGATAGAGAAATTGAATAAGACATAAAGTCCAGGAGTAGACTCATACAAATATGGTCAATTTATTTTTGACCAAAGGGCAAGGAATGCCAACAGTGAAAGAATCATTTTTTCAACAAATGTTGCTAGAAAAATTAGACATACATATATGAAAAAAACCCACTGTTCTGCACTTCACATCTTTACAAAAATTAATTTAAACTGGGTTTTGGATCTAAGTGCATGTAAAACAATTAAACTTGTATGAGAAAACACAGAAGAAAACATTTATGACAGAGGTTAGGCAAAGAAATTTGAGATATGATGCTAAAGACACAATTCATACAAGAAAAAATTGATAAATTGTACCTTACTAATTGTACCTCACTAAAAGAGTTAAGAATTTATGCCTGTGAAAGCCACTATTAAAAGAGTAAAAAGACAAGCCACAGGCTAGGAAAAAATATTTCCAAACCAGGTATCTGAAACAGCCATGATACATCCAGAATACATAAAGCAGTCTTAACATTCAACAAAAGGAAACAAACATCCTAGAAAACATGGGCAAAATATTCAAAAACTACTCTACAAAATAAAATATACAGATTACAAATAGGCATTTGAAAAGATGATCAGCACAATTAGTCATTAGGGAAATGCAAACTAAAACCACTATGTGATATCACCATTCAGCTACTAGAATGACTTAAAAAACAAATAAATCTTAATATTGTTTCTGGTGAGGTTGCAGAGCAACTGGAACTCAGACATTGCTCATGCAAGTGCAAAATAGTACAGCCACTTTGAAAAACTGTTGTCAAGTTTTTTTGCAAAGTTAAATGTTCATTTACCATATGATCTTACTTCTAGAGGGTG
>RCUC01114434.1:0-20169 GCA_003697995.1 Taxidea taxus jeffersonii | reverse complement strand
AGAGAGAGAGAGAGAGAGAGAGGAGGAAGCAGACTCCCTGCTGAGCAGAGAGCCCGATGCGGGGCTTGATCTCAGGACCCTGGGATCATGACCTGAGCCGAAGGCAGAGGCTTTAACCCACTGAGCCACCCAGGCGCCCCACATCATCACAGAAGTTTCTATTTGACGGAGCTGAACTTGAGAAGGAACACTGAGGGGAGAGGGACCTTCATGTGCAAAGGCCTTGAGGCAGGATGGGACTGGTGTGGGAGGGACCGGAAGGCAGTCATGAGTAGGGCAGAGTGAGCAGAAGGAAGTCACTGGTGAAATTGATGTAAGAAGCAGGGGAGGAAGGGACATTGGATTACTTACAGGAGAGCACAGGGGTGTTTTTTCCAAAGAACTGCCTCCTTCCCTTTCACTTGTTGAAACTGGGTGTGAAGTCAAGATTAGATGGGTCTGATAGAAGTTTTAAAAGGAGAATGAAAATGATCTCTAGAGATAATAAGTATGTAAAAATCATGGAGAAAATATCTGTCTTGACAAATACGGCAGGATATAGCGTGTCCTGACTTGGAGAGAAATCCTGGTTGACTCCACTGGCCAGGGGCTGAGGTTATTCACTGCCCCTCAGCCTTTAGAAGGAGAGAGCCAAACAAGAACATAATTTACCCGGTCTTTTCCCCAGATCTCTTAAAAACAGAGCAATGTCTTTTAAAACCCTTCATAATGTGGTTCTTAGCAAAAGTAGGATTTTGACTCTTGTGTGTTGAGAGGCTAGAATTAGATTCTTGTTTTATAAACAGGAGTATCTGTGCCTTGACTTCATTTCGTTTCCCATTTCACGAGGCGCTCGTCCCTTTTTTGCGCCTGCCTCTTTGCTAAACAGGTTTTCTTCCTTTCTTTGTAAAGGTGCCTTTGTTTAAACCAACCAAGTTACTTGCTTTTACTGTAAACACAGTGTCCAGTGACTCTCCTTATTGTGGAGATCCAAAGCTTCACAGGAGGAAAAAAGTCTTCAAGGTCACTTTCTGATGTTTGTATTATGAAATAAGTCATCGTGACTTAAAAAAAAAAAAAAAAAAGCTACATATTGGCTCCTCGGGGCTTATTAGCCCATTACAATTGAGTCCAAGTGACAGCTAGCGTTTGTTGAATCATAATTGATCTGATAAAATGTAATCTGATAATAAGGAGCTGTGTAAGAATAAATACACTCGACTCCTATTTCCTTTACCCTTGAAGGCTCTAACGCGGTTCCTAATCGTACCTTTGAATCGGGGAAGTTAGGGCGGTTCACGTTGCAGTCTGTGTGCTCCCTGGGGCAGTGTCCACCAGGTACGTGCGCACACGGGGTGCCAGCCCAGTCCCACTTCACCTGAAAGGCTGTGACCTGGCAGAAGACTTCGTCCTTGCTTCGGATTTTCATCCGAGGAAAGGGAAACCTGGTTGCAGCTTTAGGAACAGCTCGTTCTCTAGATCAGGTTGTACCCGAGGGCCGGTTAGGTCATGATTGCCACCTGGATGCTGTTCTCCCTCTTCACGGTAGGTCTCCTGGGTTACTTACTTTTCTTGTGGAGTTCTATGGCATGTCGCGGAGGGAGCTTACACCTGTAGGGCCTCAAACTCGGGAAGGCACATTTCCCATTATTCTTTAGGGGAATTACCTTTTTGAACGCAAGGCCTTGGAGTCACCCAGAAAGAAAAAGCACATCCCTTGACATCTGAGGCACTGGAAGGTCAAAGGAGCTAATGGTGTGCTCCCCTGGCCAAGTTTTCTTTAAGAAAGCGAAAGCAGGATAGCGCTAAGGCTGTTAAAAATGCTATTCTTCAAGTTCCAATTTTGTTGCGAACTATTTCTCTTTCCCTAGTAATTACTGTAGTATCTTAGGACCTTCGACTTATATAGCATTTTTCTTCTCAGGGAGGCAAAGCTCAAGTAGAAATGTTCTCTGGGATTTTTACCTGATAATTTAGTGCTGCAATTATTTCTAAACCAGTTAATGATGATATTAGATGTGTTGCTAGGAAACCAGGCATACAACTCATAAGCTGTGGAATACAGGAAAGGTAGACATGCTATGCTTTAAAATCTGGTCAAATTATTTGCCACTGACCTTGAATGTGTTGGCAAGGTTGATAGGCCTGGGGGTAAAGCTAAAGCCTATCCTTCTTAGTGTTTGAAACTATAATGTGAACTTTTCAGACCCACTTCTGGCCAGACATTCTGTACCCCAGAGGGGGTTGGGGGCAGTTTTTGTACTTATGTGCTTCCCTAGCCCAAGGCCAAGAGTATAGGGATATATGTACAATGCCGCCTACATCACTATAGTGATGGTAGAGAAAGGAAATATGGAGCTACACGCTTGAACTTCTTCAAGTTCACAACAATCAGGTATTGTTCATCCAAGGTCAATAAAGCTGTTAGAAAACATCCTCATAACTCGAGAGAGATGACTTCGTTTTCAGAACTCTTTCAATTTTGCATGTGCTGATTTATAAAGTAATGTGTGGGATCTTTGCTTCTTTCCTGATCCCAGATGGTTCTGTGTGGTTGAGATGTATATGTATATTTTAATCATTGTTTAAGATTTATTCACTTTTTTATATACACGCAGTAAAACCCTTTTGGCTTACAGTACCCCACAGGGGATTGGACCAACGGATACGGTTGCAGATTTGTTTCCACAGTCAAGATACAGAACAGTTCAGTTATCCCACCAATATATTTTGTTTCAAATTTCTGTTGGCATGGTTGGGTATCTAGTTTACTCTTTCTTCTGAAGTGAAGCCATGCAATTTTGTCACAATTAACATAACAGCTTCTGACACCTTCCACCTAAAAGTTGAGTGAGGTATTAGAAGCAAGGTCTGATTTGCTAATTCTTTTCTCAAAGAGTCATAAATGATAAAGTTGCTCTATTGGATGAGTTGTTTCTTCATATTATAATAGTTGGTTAGAACGGCATAATGGTTGGTATAATATATTAAAAAAGTAGCTGAAGAAATGTGTAATAAATACTATAATTAGTAAAAGTAATGTACTAAAAATGAAAAAATGCTAATTTTAGGGAGAGTTTATATATATATATATTTTTACATAAATTTAGTACTTAGGGTTTTAAGGAAATTGAAATGCTGCTAGAAGCAAGGACTGCGTGACTCAAACTAGCTTACAAAGGAGAATTTAGTGGCTCAAATCACTGAAAGGTAGGCACAGCAAAAGCCAGGGCTTCAAAAGACAGCATCAATGTCCCTTTCCCCTCCATTCAGCTGTGTTTTCCTCTGTTGGCTCCATTCTTGTTTGGCTCTTTTCCTTGTGGGATCAATATGACTGATGGACAGCAGCTCCAGACTTTTATCCCATTTTCTCAATTTTCCATTCCTTGGAATGGAATCTCATGGGCTCTGGCTTGGCTCTCTTGCTCCTTGTAGCCCTGAAGGACAAGGAGGGGGTGAGGTGTAGTGCTCCGATTGGCTGGACTTGGGTCACATGCTCAACCCCCGAGCTGCTGACCGTGACCACCATAGGGCAGAAGGAGGTAGTGATAGAAGGGGTAGTTTTTTTTTTTAATTTTTTTTTAATTAAAGATTTTATTTATTTATGTGACAGAGATCACAAGATATCACAGGTAGGCAGAGAGGCAGGCAGAGAGAGAGGGGAAGCAGGCTCCCCACTGAGCAGAGAGCCTGATGCGGGGCTCGATCCCAGGACCCTGAGATCATGACCCGAGCCAAAGGCAGAGGCTTTAACCCACTGAGCCACCCAGGTGCCCCGAAGGGGTAGTTCTTTAAGGGAAATTGAGGGACAGGTATCAGATAGACCAAGACAATACATGTCCTCCATAGAGACATTCAGGCCATGTAGTCAGTTGTATTTTTTTTTTAATCATCTTTATGAACATGTACTCTAGGCTGATCTTCCAAACCAGTTAAAAAAAAAGTGTTCAGGATTGATTAAGTGATAGATTTTTATTTGTTAATTTTTGAGTGAGGACTTGAAACATTTTATTGGATGGGAGATGTGATCATTTTGGAAAAGAATACTGGAAATTGAGGGGCCATGGAACTGTGCTGAGTTAGGTTGATGGGAATGAGGAAAATCGGTCCTGTGGCTATCAATGAGTAAGGAAGGTAGTATCTGAGGCAAAAGCTGGGGGGAAAAATTGGCAACTGACTGAAAACTGAGCCCAGGATAGCATTGCTGAAAGAACAGGAATGGTGTCTCAGATAGAAATGCTATCAGGAACATTTGAGGAGAATTCATGAAGGATGAAGATAGGCTCAGTTGGTCTCATCCGATGAAGTGTGATTGCTTCCGGAATAAAGTCCAGATTCCAAAACATGGCCTTTCTGACCTACCCCAGCCTAACTCTCCAGCCTCCCTTCTCCCATTGCTGCCTTGCACCCTGTCTGTTAACACCTCATCGCTGAATGGTGGGCACACGCATAGATCAGATGCTTGATAAATCTTTGTTGAAGATTTATGCTTTAGTTGAAGGTCTTGGAGAGAATTACTCCAAAGACCCCCTTCCAGATTTGTGCGTTTTCTGTAAAACAACAGTGACTGGGAAGACTCATCAAGGGTTCTGCCTTTCTTCTTGTCAAATAGATGTGTATCTGGGGCCATTTTAATCATTAATATTAATGACCTAGGTTGTAAGGCCAACGTTCAGCCCCTGTGGCAAGAGAAATGAAATCTATATGGCACTTTTTTAGGATTAATAGACATGAAGCTTTTGGAGAAATATAGCTGATAAATTTTTACATCAATTTATCATTGATAAATTGCAGATGAGATCATTTTATGAGTTCTTGGCATGGTAACTGTAATGTGGTTCGGATCCTGAGGCATCAGAGAGGTCTGGTAGAGGTCTGCTTTGCAAACTGATTCAGGCATTAACTTCTTACCATTCCACTGTCTCAGTGGCCGATTTAGCAGACATGGGCTCACCCCTTTGAGCTGGTTGGTACTGGGTTCTGGGGACACAAAGGTGGCTAAGACAGGATCTCAGCCTCTCAGAGGCTTGCTGTCTGTTTGGTTTGGTTGGATTTTATAATCGTGATAAAATAGACATAGCATCAGATTTTGCCATTTTAACAATTTTTAAATGCAAAATTCAGTAGTATCAAGTAGATTCACAACGTTACCCACCCATCATTACGATCTACTTCCAGAACTTGTTCATCATCCCAAATAGAGTCATATAAGATATCTCCTTTTCTCTCTGGCTTCTTTCGAGTAGCACCGTGTTTTCAAAATTCCTCTATACTGTAACATGGAACAGAATCCCATTTCTTTTCACGGCAGAATAATAGTCTTGTGTGAGCGTGTATGTGTGTGTGTGTCTATGTGTGTGTGCGTATACCACATTCTGCTTATCCATTCTTCCAATGATGGACTCTTAGGTTTTTCCTACTTGTTGGGTAGGAAGAGCCTACCCAACTGAGCCTGAGTTGGGCTCAGTTTCCTACTTGTTGGGTACTGTGAAGAGTGCGACTATGAACACTATTGTACAGGTACTTGTTTGGGTCCTTGCTTTCAATTATTTTCAACATGTACCTAGGTTCCTGTCCGATTTTACATCTTGTCTGGTGAATGGGCTGGCCTGGCACATCCATCAGTTGCTTCTGGCAAAGATCTATGCTCTTGTTTCCCTTCGTTTCTATTATGCTTTTTCCTATCATACGTACATGGGGATCTGGATCGGTAAAATTTGATGAGAAAGAAAAGAAAAATCAGAAAGTAGCAATCCTGAGAGTGGAAATAATGAATCTTGATTATTCCAACTGGACTTTTTTCTTCTTATGCCAAGCATGAATGACTCCTTCTTCCCCTAGGTCAAGGGGCTGCCAGGAATTATAGAAAAATCCTCTCCTCATGGATCTCTCTCTGAAAACCATGTAGATGGTGGATACTATCTAGATGGGTCATCCTGAACACAGCAGGGTGGCTGCCTATTTAGTTATTAAACACTGTAGGCCAAGAGGACACTGGCGGTCTTGCTCTGCAGGGTCTTGCTAGCTGTGAGTTCCATGGGGGAGAGTGCAGGGAGAGGCCTGCTTTTAACTTGAGCTGCTTGTGTTTGGGTTAGTGGCATGCCTTAGAAATGGAAGGGAGCCAGCCTTCCCTTCAGCCACTCCAGGCTTCCCCCTGAATTTCCTTCTTACCCTGGGATTTCATATGGACCCTATGTAGCAGATCACATATGGCCTGCTGTCAAGCATGAGAATAGCCTTTTTGTTCTTGGGGAGCTGCACCAAGCAAGTGGGAGAGGGGGAAGAAACCTTTTTTTTAGCATGAAAATACATTGCTATAATTCTTCCATAACCCCCTTCGTGCTTTGCCTTTTCACACAGGGCTGAATCACATTTGGCCATAACAATGAAAAAGTGGTGGCTGTTCACTCTGGAGCTCCTGGAGTTGGATGGCCTGGGCAGGCCCCTTATCCTCTGGCTGGGTGTGGGGTTACACTAGGGCATCTCTAAATATCACCCCCCCACCCCCACCCCCACTAGCTTAAATGCACAACACTATGAAGTCAAAACCCCGAATCAGTGAGCCTGTGACTTCTGAAGGCACAAGTTCAAATCTGATTTCCAATAAGAGTAGAGTAGGCTGGGCAGTTTCATGCTACTTTTTCTGAGTGTGGAGGGGGATGTGTTTCTTCTTGGTTTATCTGGACGGATTTGTTCTTATTGCTCCCCCAAAAAACATGAGCATTAGTGTTAGTTTCAGGTCCAAGGGCCCCTGGCATTGGTTGGAGACAGCTGATTGGATCTCATTAATAACCTCCCCACCCCCACACCCCACACCCCCATACATAGGCACCTGACTCTTCCTTTCCGCTAGCCTAAATAGAGATTTACAGGTGGTTCATGTATAATGCATAGCAGGCAATGTTCTTTCCTGACTGATTAGCCAGTCATTTTTGGAAATTCCATTATGTGTCAGGTGCTGGGGACCCCAAAATGAGTCACATGCATCCCTACATGAAGGGGTATGCAGCTAGCGATCTTCCTGCTACTTCCTGGGAAAGAGACATTTTGGTCCAGGACAGCAAATTTGTCATAAACATGAAAAGGAAGTCGTTGATATTTTATCTTTTATTCATAGCATGAATGATGTATTCAATAAGGAATTTCATTATGTCAGACTCTTAATAGGATCACAGAATTTTCAAACTGAGTGAGAATGTTGGTTCTCTATTTGGACTGCCTAAGCCCAAATGTCAGTCGACTTTTCTGTAAAACAAGGATAATACTAGTACTCATTTCATACATTTGTAAGGAAGATTACAAATTATTAATTATTATTATAAATTATTAATTTTGTGAATTAATTCACAAAAAGTTATTCAGAATAAAGCCTGGCACTTATAGCCATGCTACCTTTAAATTACCGATTCCTTCATTCTTTAAAAAATGACTAGTGGATATAGTTGCCTAAGTCTGTGAATATTCTACAAACCACCGAATTGTACGCTTTAAAAGAGTGAATTTTCTGGTATATGAATTATAAGTCAATGTAACTGTTATAAAAGAAAATGAATGGGAAACCTGGGTGGCTCAATTAAGGGTCTGACTCTTGATTTTGGCTCAGGTCATGAGATCAAGCCCTGTGGTGGGCTCCACGCTCAGTGGGGAATCTGCTTTGAGATTTTCTCTCTCTCTCTCCCTCTGCCCACCCCCTTACTGCATACACTTGCTCTCTCTCTCTCAAATAAAATTAATCTTTTAAAAAAACAGAAAAGGAAGAAAATTAACTGAGTATCTATTATGTGCCAGGCACTGCCTTTTTAAAACTGACAGGTAAGTAAGTGACTTGTTCAAGGTGAATGGGTGCAGAGATGGTTCTAGAGCTCAAGTCTCCTGGAGCACAAGCCAGGGTCTTTGAAAACTGTCAAAATAAAATGAAGATTGCAATTCAGATTGGAAGCTGAGGTCAGTTTCTTAAGCAGACCTTAAGAAAGAAAGTGGTGTGACCTAAGAACCTTAGCTTTCTACCTTTACCAGCTGTTTCCAGCACTTCACTTACCTGCCACACACCTCTGTGTTTTCAAGACTTCAGACAAATAGATGGTAAGTAGTTATATAAATACACTGGAAAATATGATGACATTCTCCCCATCCAGCTCTAAATACAGATGGATATTTTTTGCTTAGATTTTTCCAGTTGAGTTATTGCTTTCAATTCCCCAACTTTGATATTTAGGAATTAGAGCTTTCTGGAAGGAAGGAAGGAAGGAAGAGAGAGAGAAAGGAAAGGAAAGGAAAAGGAAAGAGGGAGAAAGGAAGGAAGGAAGGAAAGAAGGAAGGAAGGAGAAAGAAAAGAATAGCTTCCTATTGCAAGACAGGGATAGTACTTAAAAATCACCCCTACTGGGCTGAGTGGCTTAGTCAGTTAAGCATCTGCCTTTGGCTCAGGTCATGATCACAGGGTGCTGGGATGGAGCCCCACATCCGGCTCCCTGCTCAGCGGGGGGCTTCCTTCTCCCTCTCCCTCTGCCTGCCGCTCCCCCTGCTTGTGTTCTGTCTGTCAAATAAATAAAATCTTCAAAAAAATAAAAATAGACAACAACAATAAACAAAAAATCACCCCTACTTACCACCACTACCAAAAACGAATAATACAAATTTTGTCCTCATGGTGAAGAAGATCTCACTGATTCTTGAGAATTCCTAGCTAAGTCTAAAGAATCTAGAAGACAGAAGAAGAGAGAAGTGGGGGCGCCTGGGTGGCTCAGTGGGTTAAAGCCTCTGCCTTCAGCTCAGGTCATGATCCCAGGGTCCTGGGATCGAGCCCTGCATCGAGCTCTCTGCTCAGCCGGGAGCCTGCTTCCCCCTCTCTCTCCCTCTGTCTGCCTCTCTGCCTACTTGTGATCTCTCTCTGTCAAATAAATAAATAAAATCTTAAAAAAAAAAAAAAGAAGAAGAGAGAAGTGTTTTCCAAATAAAATGGCATTGTCTCTCCCCACTGGATCCATTTGTATAGTCACAGAAACTGTTTCAGGGCCAGAGTTGCCTGTAGCTTTGGGCTCCCATCAGCCTGCTCCTTTTTCTCTGCCATATGCTTTGTTCTGGAGTTTCTTCTTTCTCCTGACATTTGGTATTCAGGAAAAAAATGGCTCATGTTTCCAGGCATCTGTGAATGAGATGTTTCTCTGAGCATCCTCAGCAACTATCTTGTGGAAGGAAGCAGAAGAAGGTACAAGCTTTCAGCTCATCCAGTTCCCCAAGATGAGCATGAAGTACTTCTTGCTTCAATGGCCCCAGACATCACTGGCTTTTCCCAGGCAGATGGGCAGCATTACCTCACTGCCATTTAATGAATAGGTCTGCCCCCGGCGGGGTGGAATTGTGGGGAAGGCTATTATGAAATCTCATTTGCTTTGCAGGAATCAGTTCAGGAGTCCCTAGAAAACACAATCTGAAAAATGATAAAACAGGATTGTAACTTAAAGCTCCCCGTGTGTAAATCAGATTTGCCCCCAAACTGCTCTGACTTGGCAGCTAATTATCGTAGTAATTTTGCACTTTTGTGACAGAGAGCATTTTTTAATTGATTTGTTTTTTTGTGAGTAGGACCAAAAGCAATTGTAAACACCTTTGTGGCTTCCTTCCCTTCTCTTTTTTTTTCTAGGACTGTAGCATCTGGGGCACATAATTTAGCTCTGAAAGCAGATAGCTGGAGGGCAGTGGGGAGGGGGAGGGGATGGCAAGAAGAGAACCATTCAGTTCACACACACAACACATTGGAGTTTTATCAAGAAAGGTGCTAAGCACCGGGTAATAGACTCCTTTCATCAAACAACCTTAGGCTGTTTATAAATCTCATTTATCAAGGCTTGGACATTTGACCTCAACCCAAGCTGAGGTCTGAAAGGGCAGGCTGGGTAGCCCTGGGCGGGCAGAGAGCTGGAGAGCACAGTGCTGCTCTTCTAGAACAGGGAGACAGTGGTGGAGAAGACCATACAGTGCCCCTCACCCCTGTTGTCCATCTGGGAGGAAGCTAGCTGGTCCCTCTCTGCTTATCCCAGTGTTTGTCCATGGACCTAGTGTCCCCTTAGTCACATGGAGGAAACTGAGGTAGCTTATCATAAGACTCTGTGGAGTCATTTAATAAAAAATGGGTTCAGGTTTTGATTTGACTACTGAGGTGATACCCCCCAAAGACCCCTGTTTACCTGGGTTGGGGTGGGGGTCCTGAAAAAAAGGCCATTAGAAATGGGTGGCTTAGTTTTTCACTTCTCTGCTGTGTCCCAGATAGGAAGCTCCTTGTGCTAAAGAAAGGCTGAAGACCGTTGTCATTTGGCTCTGTGAGGCAGACACTCCAAGTTGGCTCCCTGGCCCCTTGAAGGCCACAGGGCACTCTTGCAAAAAGGAGAGTTGTTTTTATTTTTATTTATTTATTTTTTAAGATTTTATTTATTTATTTGACAGAGATCACAAGTAGGCAGAGAGGCAGGCAGAGAGAGAGGAAGGGAAGAAGGCTCCCTGCCGAGCAGAGAGCCCGACGTGGGGCTTGATCTCAGGACCCTGGGATCATGACCTGAGCCGAAGGCAGAGGCTTTAACCCACTGAGCCACCCAGGCGCCCCGGAGAGTTGTTTTTAGAATTTGTGTCAAGGAACGTTTTTAGAAATCATGAGTAACTACAAGGGTCCCTGTGATGCTTTCATACCGGGCCTGTGACAAGAACATGCGAGGTGGGTCCAAGCCCTCCTCGGCCTTGGGAGAAGTGGGTTCTCCCAGCAACCTTGAAGACTCTGGTCTGGGGACTTAATGGGTGGCTGGCGGCTCTGCTAAGCGAGCCAGGGGTGGCTTCTGGGAGGTGAGTACCTGGAGGAGGGGTCCCCTGAAGCCAAGTCATGATGCCTCCTGACGTCCATGAGAGGTTCTATCAGTCTTTTCCCAGAAATCTAGAAGAGAAGCAGTGTGAATAGGGGTTACGAAGAACATTCTTCTCAGAGTTGAACCTTTCAAGTGTTGCTAAGGTCCATAAGGTGACCCTGGATCTTTCTTGTGGATATTGGCCCCTTTTCAACCAAACTGGGGATCAAACCTGGCTAGACCAGAAATCTTTAAAAAAATGAGGCATGTGGGATCTAGGGCTGGCCTAGGGAGTTTTGCTGGAGTGTTCAGGGTCCTGCATTTTCTATTTCCTGAAGGCTCCGAGGGGAGGGCCAAGGCTGTGTGCCCAGCGACTGGGTCCCCTCCTTCTCTCACCACGTGGAGAACATCTGCTGGGAGCTAGGGCGCTCTCTGGGTGTGCTTGGAAGACAAACAAAGGGTGGGAGGACGGGGCAGTGCCGGCAGGGGCCAGGCCAGGACAAGGCATACGGAGGTGGCTCCCGTGGCTCCCACGGCTCCTACTTTCACTGGGGCGCTTCAGGGTGAGAACCACGGCTCCCTTTCCCTGCCTGAAATCCGGGGACAGCTGTCACTGCCCTTCCTTCCAGCCTCCCCAGAGAGAGAACGCAGCTGACTTCTGGGCCTGCCTGAAGTCATCCACAGCTGCTCGTGTGTTTTCAGTAGGAGAACAAAGCAAGTCGTGTTGGCAGAGGGTAATCTGGAGGGAAAAGTTTCCTTTTCATGGTTCCCTTTCCTTTTGGATGTGATGTACGACCCTCTTGCTAGGCAGCCTGGCAGATCGTTGGCCCCCAGGGATCTGGAGGGGGCTCTATTCCAGATGATTCCTACTACGATGGGCCTTGTGCCACGGTAACAGTTCCTGCCTGCTGGGCTCCTTCTGGGCCCATTACATGCATGGTCTCCTTTGGTTCAGTGATACTCCAAGGACCGTCCACCCATCCCATTTTCAAACAAGGGCACTGAGATTCAGAGAGATCCAGCAGCTTGCCCACAGGGAGCAGGTGGCAGAACCAGGATCCAAAACCAGTTTTGTTTGATGCTAAGTTCGATACTCTTCCTACCCTAGCAGTGCATCTCGCTTTCTATCAGCATTGAAAGTATGCTAACTGCGAATCAGACACCCTCCAAAAGCAGGAATATCCTCTTCACAGGGGAGTGCCTCAAGGAATCAGGCTTACCTCTGTTTCCTAGACAGTATTCACTGAGCTGTTAGACACAACATGTTTGGAAAATATACAGGGATTTATTACTATGTTATTAGGGTATAAGCCTTATCAAGCAGAGAATAAATTCTCCATCCTCTGTTATTGGCAGCACATATTTTTTGTTTGCATTATCTCCAGGGCTGGATATAGAAAGATTAACATAAGGAGGAAAAAAAAAGATAAGATGTGCAAAAGTAAACAAATTATTTTAGGCATAGTCTCAGATTCACTGCTTACGGAACTGAAAGCCCGAAGTCCTTGGACCATATGAGTACTGCCAGGATTTTATTCCCTGATACACTCCTGGCCTTGTCCACGGGTAGCAGGAGCAGCAGGTCAGATCAGGACAGAAAACCAAGACTGGCTAAGCAAATGGTATGTCCTTCCCCACCCGTGCCCTCCAAACTTTAATCCTCTCAATGGCCCTTTGGTCTCAAGTGCTCTGAAAATCAAGACCCTAATCCTACATGGTCTGGTCCCATCTACCTCTCCAGACATCTTTTCCTCCAGGAGTGTCTTACCCCATCCCAGAGCAGTCTTAAGTTTCTTGTCTGGGATCCATCAAATTAGACTGACAAAAGAGAGTTACAAGAGGAAAACGAAGAGTTGACTGATTCTGTGTCCTCCGTGTGTGTGCATGTATGTGCCTCTGCGTGGGAATACTTGGTGATGAGTAACTCAAAGGTGTGGTTAGAACTTGAACTTCTATAGCATCTTAGCAAAGTGATAATTTTTTTGTTGTTGTTAAAGATTTTATTGATTTATTTGACAGAGATTACAAGCAGGCAGAGAAGCAGGCAAAGAGAGAGAGGGAAGCAGGCTCCCTGCTGAGCAGAGAGCCCGATGTAGGGCTCCATCCCAGGACCCTGGGATCATGACCTAAGCCGAAGGCCAGAGGCTTTAACCCACCGAGCCCTACCCAGGCACCCCACAAATTGATAATTTTATAGAAAAGTAACAAGACCAAGGAAAAGGACTTTGAGTTTCTAGGGTGGTGCATTGTGGGAAGGCGAGCATAGGGAAGCAAATGGTAGAGAAGTGAGGTGTGTTAGGAACGTTCTTCTGGTGCCAAGTTCAGACTGATGAGGGTCTAGAGTTGTCTCCAGTGATTAACTTCTGTGCTGCCTGGTAGAGAGAGGAAGGGGGACACCTTACAAAATCATGCCCTGTTTTTAGGCAAATAGGGGGAGAGCAGAGAGCTCTTTGCTTTTCTTTTTTTCTTATCTTTCTTTTTTTAAAGATTTTACTTTTAAGTACTCTGTACACCTACCAGGGAGCTTAAACTCACAAACTCGAGATCAAGAGGCACAGTCTTCATGGACTGAGCCAGCCCGGCACCCCACAGAGAGCTTTCCTTGTATTATCTGCTGCATCTCAATGGCATTCATCTCAAAATAATTCTATGCTGGGGTGGCACGATCTGCTTCCATTCACCAGCCACCAAAGCCACCTGCCATTTTTGTCCTTGCTCCTCTCACTCCTAACTCAGGGCCTTTCTGGAACCTGCCACCAGCCTCAAACAAACTTCCATCCCCTCTTCATGGCTTAGTTAACGTCTTATCTTTCAGATGACAAATTGTTACTTCCTCCCAGAAGGCTCCCCTGACCTCCCTGACTATGACTAGCTCATGTTGCCCTGTTAGAGGCTGTCAAAGTACTTTCTTCCCAAGCACTTCTCACAAATGCAACTTTACATGTATTTGAGATTGGAAAGTGTCTTGTTTTCAAGAGAGCTCTTTGAGGGAAGAACAAGGGAATTTCACGGGTTTGGCTTTTTGATAAAGCTTCGTTTCACCTCAGGTGATTCTGCTCAGGAATCAGAAACTGGAGTGTGGCTGCTGCCTGAGCATTTCTTGGCAGATTTTCTCCTGGTTGATTTTTCTACTTGTCCTTGAATTTTTATCGGAAGGGGAAATGTCTCTGATGAGTCCAGGTGGCATATAGAGAACCAAGACCTCTGAGATTAGGTAGAGCTGGGCCCTCCTTCCCCTAGCTCCCTTGAGTAGAGACATCATTTGCCTTATTGGCAAGAAACCAATTTTTAAAATTTTTATCACATTCTTTCTTGCTCAGATTTCTCCTGGCTTCATGAATACGGATCCTTCTGCTTCCCTCTCCTTTTGGGCTCTGTTTGATCCCTTGAACATCTAAAGGAATGCCAGTCCCACCATCTTGTAGGAACTACTCAGGGGTCTCCATTCCCACAACAGTGAGTTTCCTGTTGAGTTTCCCCTGGGAAGCTCCCATATTACTGTTTGCTTGTCGGCTCCATTCTTCCTCTTGTCTGTATTCTAAATGCAGCCTGGCACATTTGAGTTCCCCTTTTTTTTTGAAGGGCAAGGTGTCATATTTTGAGTTCATTTCAGTCTCAAACTGGAAACTGTCCAGACTTTTGGATTTCAGATATTAAGCCCCAAACAAATTAAGATTTAAGTTGAAACAGTTCCAGATTTGGTAATGCTTAAAATTCCTCCCGGAGCACAAATCGTCCCTTACTTGAAGCTACCCTAAGTACAGTTCTTAAATCTTGAATCTCTGCATTCCTTGTAAACACTCATGGTAAAAAACAGTTAACGATTAATCTGCTTGTGTTCCAATGACTGAGAAAATGAGCATCAATACTTCTGAGGCCTCATCTTATCAAGCTCTGAGGAGTGGTTTTTATAGCTAATGCAAGGCCTTGGTTTATCAGCTCCACTGGCCTGGAAACTCCTTAGACCTGAATATTTGGGATGAGCAGAATGGACCCAGCTTAGGAATTCCAAGAAGGCAGAATCAAGATAGAGAGCTGCCAAAGCTCACAGATGTGGAATGAAACACATTTCTAAACCTGATTCTTCTGCTCAGTGGTAATGTGCTTAAAACCTGGACTCACTTGAGATTTTTGTAGCTGGTTAGAATATTTCAAACCTGGAATTACGCTTCTTTGTGTATTTATTTGTGAAACATAATGATGGCAATTCCAGGGCCTCTTAAGGCCCTGGTGACATCTTCAGAGTGGATTCCCTCGTCTTTGTGCTGCAGAAATGCAAAATGGTAACTGTTGATATGTGTCTCGAGTTGTGTGATTATATGTATCTTCAGACTATCTTGGCCCTTTTCTCTCTAGAACTCAATCCCCAATGAGGTATTACTTGACAGATTGATAAACTTACTCAGGTTAGTCATACTATCTCGTAGATTATAAACTGTGTCATCCTATACCAGCCCCCTATTTTATAGGAGAAAGAGGATGGAGGCTAGAATCCCTTCTGGACTATAAATCGAGGCAAGGCTCTGTATACCTTTTAATGATTAGTCTTCAAAAGAGCTTTTGCTTCAGAAGCTTCGATAATGAGTATCTCCTATGTCTTTTTTTGAGATTGGCTTGTAGTAAAGCCTGTGGGTTCATTATGCCAGAAAAGGGGGCACAGAGGGAATTTGTGATGGAAATGATTGCACTGTAGTTCCTAGGGAATAGCAGTAGTCCATGCCAGGGCTCCCAGGATAGCATCTAAATGTTTCTATCATTGCTGCTTGACATTTGGTTGCTTTGTGGGTCCCACCTGGGAACTGAATTAACTTCAACACACTTGATGGAAGCCTCTTTTTTCCCTACAGTTTGGGGGATGTCCTATCATTGACATTAGGTAGTAACTTTTTTTTCTTTTTCTTTCTTTCTTTCCTTCTTTCATAAAGGCTGTCCCCAACTTGGGGCTTGAACTCGCCACTCCAAGATCAAGAGTTATAGCCTCTACCAGCTGAGCGAGCCAGGCAGCCTCGGGAGTAGTTGTTTTCAGGGACTCTGGTTAATTAACCACATGTACACACATACTATATATATGTCATTAAAGAAGTAATCAGTTAATTTTTAATAATGTCCATCTGGTGACTACAAATTCATATGTTTTCAAATCCCCGATAATTCGTTTGATCCTTTTCATAACCCGCCATTCTTCAGTGCTGATCAGCAGAGCTAATGAGGTGCCTAAGCCCTGCTGGGTTCCTTTGCTCCTTCCTGGAGTTGGAGTTGGTCACACTTTTTTTTTTTTTTTGGCATGTGGGTGGAGATAAAATTTATCCGCAGGCAAATCCAGGAGGATCTAACTCTGTTACAAGTATCCTTTTAGACCTGCCAGCTGCCTCAGCCCGCTAGTTCATTTTGTACGATAGTCAATGGGGTTTTCATTCCAAAGCTTTTTGTGTGACTCGGTAAGCAGCCTCTACTTGAGAGCAAAGCAGCCCCGGTTGTTATAAACGGACTATACCCTCTCACGTGTAATGCTCTCATTTTCCCCTTCAGAGTCTTTCTGTGAGAGCCAAACTCCCTACTCTTGTTTCTCACAACAGAATTACACAAATTATTACTTATCACCAACAGCCTTGGGGATTTTGGAAAATATCAGGGGGCTACATCTCCGTAACTTTGCAGAGGGGAGCACTACTTCGACAAACATGGTTTGGTTTTCTTGAGGAGGAGAACCTGGGGTTCATCAGATTAGCTTTTTTCTGACGTGGAAACCCAGGTGGAACCACATGAGGTCTTAGCAGCGTCACAACTCTGACCCCCAGATAATGAGATTTTGTGATTAGAGTCTGGTTTGACCAAAAAGGGACCAGAAGTCCAGAGAGCTGGGTGCACAGTTGTGTGGCAGGAAGAAGGTTTGAACCCTGGGGCGCCTGAATGGCACAGTCGCTTAAGCGCCCCACTCTTGATTTCTGCTCAGGTTGTGATCTCAGGGTTGTGAGATCCAGCCCTGCCTTGGGCTCTGTGCTCAGCACAGAGTCTGCTTAGGATTCTCTCTCTCTCTCTCTCTCTCTCTCCTTCTGCCCCTCCCACTTGTGTGCTCTTTCTCCCTCTCAAATAAATAAATAAATCCTAAAAAAAAAAAGAAATAAGGAGATTCTAACCGCTCCCCCCCCCCCCCCAGAGCAGCTTCTAGAGTGTGACGTGGGGAACTGGACCAAAAGGGAGAAAGCCTATGCTTCTAACCATCTCAGGACCCCCCTGGGCATTATTGCTGGGGGCACATGTAAGGCTGCAGCCTTCTTAAGGTGGGGAGAGGAGCAGGAGTTGGTGGGTGTGTGTGGTGGAGCCGTGTCACTGAGAGGATAGGTAATGGGCTCCCAGTGGTTTTCTATCCCTGTGCATCTGGCTCCCTGATTGCAGGTGCACTGAGGACCAGTGTGCTTTCCGTGGTGCACAGCAAGGTAGGAGACTGGGGAGAGAGAGAACAGCAGCCAGGGGTAGATGGGAGAGAGTTGGCAGACAAAGGCTTGTGTTGCTTTGTGTGTGTGCACAAGTGTCCACATCCATCAACAGTCCAGAAATTGGATTGCCATTCAGTCCTCAAATGGCTTGTTTATGAAACTGAAGGCTGCTATCTCCTTTAGGAAATATTCAATTCCAGCAGTTAGCCCTGAGGGTTAAAGAGCCTCCCTCTCCGCAGTCTGCTTTGTGCGGGTTCCCAAACAATGCTTTGATGTGCAAGGCTCTCCTAATGGAAGATAAGCCATCAATTAACCCAGCTGGAAGGTTAAGCCGAAAGCAGACTTTTCAAGGAAGGGATTATCTCCAAGTTAACCACTGATTGACGTTATCTATCTGGGATATGGTCTATGAAAAGGCTTAATCTCCACCTAGACAGAGGGCAAGGAGGACGCGGAAGTATTGTACTTATTTGATTTGTTTTGAAAGTCCCTGTAGAAATTGGATCTTTGGTCGCCTGAGCCTGGGATGGAGATGACCCTAGTTTTCTTTCCAAATAAGTTACCGTTTGAATTCCTTCAAGAACTGGCCCTAATACGATTAAATTGCTAGGGGTTTTGTTTTTATTTATTTTTTTTTTTACAAAAAGTGAGCAGAATCTATTTTATTTTATTTTTTTTAATATTTTATTTTTATTTATTTATTTGAGAGAGAGACAGTGAGAGAGCATGAGTGAGGACAAGGTCAGAGGGAGAAGCAGACTCCCTGTGGAGCCGGGAGCCGATGTGGGACTCTATCCCGGGACTCCAGGATCATGACCTGAGCTGAAGGCAGTTGCTTAACCAACTGAGCCACCCAGGCGCCCATAGCAGAATCTATTTTAGAAGAGTATTTTTTAATGAGAATATTAACAATATTGTGAATTTAAGCACAGTGCAGATGAAGCAGACGGTAATTGTGTGCTTGAGATTTGCAGATCAGATTAAGTTTTGTTTCTTTTGACTTTCAAATACTTTAAAATATTGACAAACTCTAGTATTAATTTTCATACCACTTTCCAGGAAAATAATTCATAAATTGAGCTATTTCACTGTTATTTATTATTTTTTTTTTTTTAGTATGCCTTCCGTTTTCTAGTATGTTTAGGAAACCAAAAGGGGGCTAGGAAAATATATATTGTCAAAAACACAGAAAGTAGAATAGGGTAGTTATTCCACCACTCTACTATAGTCAATAATTTATTTTCTTCTTGTCCTTTTTCTGCTGTGTTTGCTACAAAGTGTAATCCGTCTACCTAGATTCTATTTCCTACTTCCTTGGCCTCATAGAATGTTTCCGAAATTATGTCCGTGATCCTTAATGCCCTTAATGGGTCCGGAGTTTCTTTTGGGGGGAAATGAAAAATTTTAGAAATAGTGGGAATGATTTACTACACTTTTAAAATGATAAAAGAAAAAAGGCAACTTTTACGTCATATATATATATATTTCCCCCTCACTGTTAAGAAATGAAGTTCAGCTGAGTAAATGTAAGGATCTCATTGGCTTTATTAACAGTTCCTGGAATAGGCAGCATCCCATCTAACAAGTAGAGGAGAACGCCAAGGGGGTGTATAAAATGGAAGGCTTTTATGGGAAGGGCAAGAAAGTTTTAAGCTAAAGAGAAGACAGGATTATTCTAGGCAAGCTCACTTCCCCTCAGGGAGAGGGGCTGGGGGCGGGGGTCATATTAGGTAGATGACCTCATCTTCCTTTGGGGGGCATGGAGAGAGCCCATGTGACAGATGATCTCATTGGTGCTTATCAGAAAATTCCAGATTGACAGGTTAAGATTTCTGGGGGAGATTGAAACTGCAATTAGGTTAGGTATTAAGTCCTGGTTTGGTGACTTGGCCTGGCCCAAGTGATGCCATTTGGGGCCTCTGGATTTCTTTGTAATACCACATTGAAAAAAGTACCTAAAAGCTGTGCCCCCATATTGTTTCCTTTTTTCCTCCCTTTTTTGAGAAGTAAAGCATGTAACGCTGGGAGAACATGTTAGTATGGGCTTTATTTTCCATGAGATTCAAAACCCAGAACTTTTTAATACTATTTAGCCTTTGAAATAAGCCTAAAATTTAAGAGGAGAATTTTCAGCAATGTAGTGGCATGTTATTAAAACTTCAGAAATGGGGCTAAGTCCATTAAGCATTGGCCTCTGGCTCAGGACGTGATCCTGGAGTCGGGGGATCGAATCCTCCATTGAGCTCCCTGCTCAGCAGGGAGTCTGCTTCTCCCTCTGACCCTCCCCCGCTCATGCTCTCTCTTGTTCTCTCTCTCTCTCTCTCTCTCTCAGATAAATAAATAACATTTTTATAAAGAAAGTAAAATTCAAAAACCTCAGAGACGTCATGTTTCAAGCTGAGGTCATTAAAGCTACTCCAGGAACACAACGGCTGTTGGGGGAAGGAGGGCACCCATGAGGGATGGTAACCGGTAACCCTGGACAGATAATGACAGATGAATAACTCTTCCAACTCAATTGCCAGCTCCCCAACACCAGTGAGGCCTAACCCTGCCCCATAGGGAGTTCCTACAATAACTAAGTCCTTGAGAAGGACGTCCAGGTGTGACAGCGACATGCTGCCGGGCTGTTTCTGCACCAGGAGGCTTCACGGGGAAGCAGGTTTGACCGGGGCCCTGCAGAAAAGCTGAGTGAGAAAGAGAGGGCACCAGTGAGGAAAACAGATCAGATTTGGAAAGGGTGGCAGGCCCTTAATTCCAGATTCAAGAGTGTCTTAAAAAAAAAAAAAGTCGGAGTGCCATTTATTAAAGGCCTCATCGGGGACCATCTCTTGCTTCTTTCAGTTCTTAGAGCTCCTGAGTCAGGGCTTAGGGAGTTACAGACCCTCAGGGAATGTCTGTGCTACATTTTGGTGGCAGGA
>RCUC01114432.1:0-15487 GCA_003697995.1 Taxidea taxus jeffersonii | reverse complement strand
TTTTTTTTTTTTTTAAGATTTTATTTATTTATTTGACAGAGATCACAAGCAGGCAGAGAGGCAGGCAGAGGGGGGGTGGGAAGCAGGCTTCCTGCTGAGCAGAGAGCCTGCCGCAGGGCTCAGTCCCATAACCCTGGGATCATGACCTGAGTGGAAGGCAGAGAGGCCCAACCCAGGGCTCGATCCCATAACCCTGGGATCATGATCCGAGCGGAAGACAGAGGCTCAACCCACTGAGCCACCTATTCGCCCCTTGAGTATGCATTTCTTATACACAAGGACATTCTCCAACATACTAACAATGTAACCATTAAAATCAGGATATTGGCATCAATATTTTAGATATTTTATTCCCCAGTCTCCATTTGAGTTTCACCGGTTTTTCATATAACTATCTCATATAATAGAAAGATCCTGTTCAAAATCATGGACTACATTTAGTTATCCTGTATCTGGAACAATGCTTTGATATTTTCTTTCATTCCTTTAACACTTTTAAAGATTATAGGACAGTCATTTTGAACAAGGACCCTTAATTTGGGTTTGTCTAGTGTTTCCTCGTTAACGGATTCAGGTTATGCATTGTTGGCAAGAATTTCGAAAAAGTGATGCTGTGTTACTCTCATTACTTCTTATTAGGTAAACATAATATCAGTTTTTCCCATTACTGATGTTCATGTCAGCCTTTCTCAATCTTTTTACATTGAGTATACACTTAAAATAATCTTGACTTGGGAATCACATAAAGATGATTATAGCTCCAGCTCACAGTATATCAGTTTGATCAGTAAGTTGTAGATATAATTATTATTGGTAATTTTCAGTGCTCTTTTGAGTAAACAGTGTTTTTGAGTAAACAGTGTTTTGAGTAAACAGTTTTTTCTGTGGATCTGTTTATATTGGCAAGTTCATTAGTCCCCTCTTTTTGTGTGGTTCCTTCTTCTCACAGAGTATTCTCAAAATTATTTTTACTTCTTTACTGTGAATTTACCTCTTTTTTTTAAAAATTTTTTTAAGACTTTATTTATTTATTTGACAAAGATCATAAGCAGGCAGAGAGGCAGGCAGAGAGAGAGAGGAAGGGAAGCAGGCTCCCTGCTGAGCAGAGAGCCTGATGCGGGGCATGATCCCAGGACCCTGGGATCATGACCCGAGCCGAAAGCAGCGCCTTTAACCCACTGAGCCACCCAGGCGCCCTTGAATTTACCTCTTTAATGTAATAATTCTATTTACTTCATGTGCTTGTTTTACGCTCCACAAATATCAATTCAGGGTCAAACACGAGATAAGTAGACATGTGCTAACACAGTGTTAGAGGAGATTCTAATTTTTTTTCTTTTACATTACTACTTTATCTTTTTTACCTTATTCAAGTAAGCCTTACCATAAACTTCTATATGAGATCCAAATTAGATATGGTATGTGTAGAATATATAGAAATAGTTATCCCTTCATATTTACAGCTAAAAATGACATTTTGGCCAGCTTTTCTTGGGGGAAAATACAACTGCTGGTAATTAAGCTTAGTTTACTTTCCTTGGGATAAATCTCATTTACCTTGCATAAATCTTGCAAACTCATTAAGGAAATGTACTAAATTTCACATAACCAGCTTAAACCAAAATGGGGCTTAATTTTTCTTAATGTAGACTCAGCAGATTTAATTTAAATAAACGTAAACTGATTTTAATATTATTTACAACATGAAATTTTTTGACAGTATTGGATAATAAAGCTACTAAAACCATAAACCAAAGCAATATGAATAAAAATATTGCCTAGGCACTCTTTTATATAAGACTTAGAGAAAACATTTCCTTACTTGGTGATATGATCGTGCTCAAATGTAGGCCCTAGAAAAGTAATTCCTTCACAAGGCTCATCTATGCATAAAAGTGTGATTTTTGAATCTAAAAAATTATTTGACTTCTTTACTGTGAATTTACCTCTTTAATGTAATAATTGTATTTACTTCGTGTACTTGTTTTATGCTCCACAAATACCAATTCAAGGTCAAACAGGAAATAAACCGACACCTACAGATTTCTTTTTCAGCTGAAATGAGACTGTTTCTTAGCTTACTCTTGATGTTCATTGAGTAAGAAGAAAGTTGTTTGAATGCATAATGAAAACTGAGGCATAATGTTCACTGGTTTCTTATGAAATAGCAGGATATTCTTTTCTCCACAGAAACCCAGAACATGTCTGGGGCAGATTAGTAAAACTCATCTCGTATAAGACTCAGCTCTTACTTTTTCTCATGGCAAATTCTCATAATCAGAAGATCCAGGAAAAGAGTTCTGCCCAGTGATAATTTTGTTGAAAAGGAAGAAAATCAACTCACTTTTGTTCTGTAGCTTCTCCAGGTGGTTTCCAGTAAGACTTGAGACTTGATGTTATCCTTTTTTAGTTAAGCCCAAGCAGCAGTGGAAACATTTCACAATCTCCTTTTTGTAATGTGATATTTTCCCAAAAGTGCATTTTCCTTTTAAATCCAAGAATCTTGTCCCTTGAAGTCAAAGCTTTTCTTCATGTCTTACAGAGACTGAAGAGTTAGTGCTACATTGGCTAGTTTCTGCACCTATTCTTCATCTTCAAAGTATTCAATGAAATCTAGCCTTCTGTTGTCTTAAAAGGACCCCTTTTAGCTCAGATACCCTGTTGAGAATTTTTCCTCTGCTGAGCCACTGGATTTCTTTATGTAGTAGAAACTGTTCTTCAGCACTCTGGAGTGAAATGATCTTTGTTTAATGAAGTTAGCCATTTTGTAGTATCTTCCACACTTATTTATTTTGTCTCAAGAGTTTTTGACACTAGTACATAGATACATTCTGGTTTAATTCAGGTCCCCAGAGAAACAGATATCAAGACAAGGTATGATGGGCAGGTAGCCCCCGTCAGACTTGGCTGTTGGAGCATTCCCACCATGCACAGTCATTTGCTGGAAGAAGCATAGACGCATTATGGCCAGGTGTAAATGTTGCAGTGAATTCCAAGATAATGGAGCAGGTTCTTTTGAAGGGATATCTGAGCAGGGCATCATTGTGGCCACTGTACCCTCCTTAACCCATTTGGGCTTTGACACCATCCTTCCATGTGGATACCTTTCTTACCCTGCTCATGTTAGCTACTCTCACCCAAACAGATGTTCTCATTTTGCTCTGCCTTTGACCTGCTGGGCTTTTCCACTATTGGATCACTCCTCACCCTTCTTATTCAGGCTTTGACACCCATGTTGGTCCACTTTCTTTTCTCCTACCATCCCCCACATACAAGGGGGCCCTCCTCACTCTGCTTAAATTGATCCCCCCTGTTGTACTGCTACCCTGTCTCCTGCACATACACCTTACTTGCTTGGCTCCACCAAATGGCTTTAGGACTAAATTGTTGAGGGAAGGGATAGTAGAAGGAAGAGGAAGATCCACCAGTTTTCTTAAATGGGCAGTTGGCTAGAATATGGCTCCATTCACTGAGATAGAGAAAATAGTAGGAGCATCTAAGAACTAATTTGGGCTGTGTGTGTGTGTGTGTGTGTGTGTGTGTGTATGTGAGAGAGAGAGAGAGAGAGAGAAAGAGAGAGAGAGAACAGGAGTTTAGATTTTAAGATAATGGATTTGGAGTGATTGTGAGACAATATAGTAAAACTAGTAGGCTCAATAGAGGAGTTTGGCTGGAGATAATAGGATTGGTTGTCAAATTTCTCTGTGATAGTTAAAACCCTAGGTTTCAGAGAAGCTGCAGAGCAGGAAGGAGCTAGCAACAGAGAACAACAGTGCCAACTAAGGAGTGATACCAAGAAAAGGATGATACCGGGGGAAACTAAGGGACAAGAGAGTTGTAAAGAAGAGGGAGTGCATTTTCAATAATGTAAAAAGCTACAGAAATGGTAGAAGATCCAGTGGGATTTAGCTACCAGTTGTCCCCCCCCCCAAGACTATTTATTTATTTATTTGAGAGAGAGAGAGAGAGAGCCAGCAGGAAGGAGGTGGCCGGGGGAGGGAGTGGAACACGTGTGGTGCAGGAGGGCAGAGGGAGAGGGAGAAGCAGACTCCCCGCTGAGTGGGGAGCCTGACACGGGACTCCATCCCAGAACCCTGGGATCATGACTTGAGCCTGAGGCAGACACCTAACCAACTGAGCCTCCCAGATTCCCCTAGCAGCCAGTTTAAAATTTAGTTTTAGTTGAGTAAACACAGATTGCAGAGGTGGTAGAGTTAAATGGGAATGAAGAATTAAATTTAGCCCAAACAAAAATAATCAGTTAAAAAAACATTAAAAAAATAGGTATTGTCATGTGAACTGAGAAATAGCCTGTATCCTTTATAATAAAGATATATATGATTGAGGTACCATGTGGATTTAAAATGTTGTTCAAAACTATAAACCTTAATGAACATTTGCTGCTTACATGAATACTTGTGTCATGCTCCCCATACTCATTTTGTGTTGCTTTTGTTAATCTCCATTATTAAGGACCTATTCAGCCAATTCTGTAGTCCTTGGAAGATTTTCACCTTAAGTTACATCTGTGGTTTCCCAGTTTACCACCGTATAAGTTATTTGGAAGTAGAATTATTCAACAAGCTATGTGCTTTTGAAGTATCAGTCTTTTTAGTCACATACTTATTTTTTTATAGCTTGTATTAAAGAAACAAGAACTTTGATAAAAGGAGAAAAGTGATAAATATTAAGGCTCGGTTTATACTGAGTTTTAAAAATAGTACACAGAATGTATTCAGTACAACTTTTAAAAATGTGGTTAAAGTTATTGATACTGTATTTGTGACGTGGCTTGAAGTTCTTTGGTAAAGAACATAATTGGCTTTAAAAATATTTAATAAATATTTACTCACTAAGAAGTGTTTTGAAGAATAAGTTGAGCATTTTTGGCTTTGAGTACGTGCTGAAGATAGTGGTGGTGAAAAAGGGAAGTCTTTTTCCTTAGGGAGCTTAAATTCTAGTGGGAAGATAATACAGATAAATGAATAGATGAGTGCTTCGGTAGATAGGCATTTACTGTATTACAGACACTAGTCTAGTGCTTTTGTACATGGCTTGGAGAAGAGTAAAACAGGGCAAGGGGGAAAGGGACTGTGATGCAAGGGAATTATTATTTTAAATAAGATGATTAGGGAAAGTGTCACTGCTTGGGGGACATTTGAACTGAGTCCTGAAGAAAGTAATGGAAAGAACTATGTGATTATATGAGGAAAGCATTCAGGCAGAGGGAATGGCCAGTGCAAAGGCTCTGAGATAGCAGCATATTTTCTTCTTCAAGAAGGAACAGCGTTAGAAAGAGTGAAACAAAATGAAAAAGAGAGAATAGACTATAAACTCAGAGTGGTGGGGGTATGTGTAGATTATTATAGAGACCAACAGGTAGCCATGAGAGTTGACTTTCATTATGAGTGAAATGGGAAACCCTTGGGGGATTTTGAGTCACTGAGTTATCACTCAGTCATGATGTGACTTTGTTTATTTGTTGTGTATTCCAGATACTATTAATCAGTTTGACTATATAATTAATCAATAACTTGGAGTATAGAAAGTTCGTAATATGAACTTGGAGTGTTAGTAAGTGGTGGGGCCACAAGAGGGCTCCTGGTGATTAGGGAGCTTCCTTTATCCTTCAGGGAAGATTCTAAACTGCTTGCAGAAGGTGATTCTAAGCTTTGAGTTATCCTTCCCAGTGATCAGTACAGTTTGGTTTATTTTCCTGCTATCTACATCTTAAAGCTTAAATGACTTTGTTGCTTGTGTCTGATGGATTGTATCTTGCCATATAATTCTAAAACTATCTAAAAAATGCACAGTCATTTGGAGGCTTTGGATGTTTGCTTAAGTCACCCCTTCTTTTATTAGTGTAACTAGTGTTCCCCAGTTACTTAGATTTCAAGGTCATTTCAAGGTTAGTGTTTGCCATGGAAACAGCTCTAGTTCACTCTGAGATAGGCTTTCAGAGCTCAATTTTTTTTAACGTGTACTTGTTCATACTGATTCCTTTAAACATCCTAAAATAAGTTCAGATGGTGTTGATTAATCCGAGATATTTTGAAAAGCAAGGTTCCTTAGAAACTAGTTAAAAAGTTTCTTAGAAACTAGTTTTTAAAAAGCACGGAAATTAGGTCTGAGGTGTCACTAAATCAACAAGGTATAATGACTAAATTTTACCCAATATTTTCTAGGACTTGGTGAAGGCCTGGAGTAATTCTTCTCTATCACAGTAACCTTATTTCTGAATTTTTTTGAAGAGCAAAATTATTATAATACTTCTTCATCCTAGGATAGAGGTGACTGTAGGCGTCTCTTCTAGGCATCTGTAGGTTCAGAACTGTCACGATAATGAATGATGCTGCCAGAAGAACCCTGTTCTGGCCACTTACAAAGGGAAAAGTGATGCCTTTCTCTCCCCTTTTCTATATGGGCTATCTGAACTTCTGATTTATTTGAAAAATTTAGTGGTGAATGTCTGTTAGGGCTTTCAATTTCTTTGATCCTTTTATCCTTGGTTATATTTCCAGGAGCAGCCAATAGGTAATGCTGTGGCTTCTTTGCTGTATCTCAAAATACTATGTGAATCTTGCATTGCAAATAGTGCTCTTTCTAGAGGATTTAGATAAAGTAGATACCATCCACCCTCATTATTTGTAGATTTTGTGTTTGTGACACCAAAAATCAATATTCATGATGCTTTCACAGTCATTTGTAGACATGAGCATGCACAGAGTGGCAAAAAATCACTTGGCATGCACATTCCCATATGAGGTCAAACGAAGTGACACTCTGCCTTCTTGGTTCAGTTCTTATACTGTAACAAGTGTCCTTTATGGTCTATTTAGTGAAATAGTTGGCTTTTGAAAATGACCCCGAAGCATAGTGGCAGGGTGCTGTCTAGTGTCGTAATGTGCCTTATGGAGAGCATAGAGTTGTTAGATAAGCTTTGTTCAGTGCCGTAGGCTGTGAGTTCAGTGTTAATGAATCAACAATATGTATTAAGTACATGTCTTTAAATAGAAACATACACATGAAAAGACTATATATCGATGAGTTGGCCAAAATGTTGTGACCAAGACTTTCAGGAAGTTAACCCTGTGTTTCCCCTAGGGGCAGTGGTTCAGTATTTGTGATAACTTTATATAATACAATTACTACGAATAAATGAAAATGGACCATGTTTAGTTAAGAGTAGTGATTTATAGAGACTTCAGGTATCTGAAATATTTCATAATTCCCTCTCTCTAAACCATTGTTTTAGGTTTGTTTAAATACATACATCCAGAGTTATTTATAATGTAAAATCTGATTTTACCATGGATTCTGGTCAGGTTAAAAGTCATTGATTAACTTGTAACGAAACATTTCTAAACGTTATCCTCCAGAAAATTAAAAATGTGCCTGATCATATTGAGCGTTCAGTAAATATTGTTTTATAGTAATTATCTTTGAGCATTGTACAGGTTCTGGTTTCGGAAAAGAAGTCATAATCTGCCCCTCACCCTGCTCACGCACATTTGCACATGCTTTCTCTCAAATAATTAATAAAATCTTTTTTTTTTTAAGTGTGCATTTTGGGGGTTAATATTTTATTAACTTTTCCTGTATAACAGCTTCAAGTTTTAGATAAATTTTTTTTAAAATGTGGGGCTTTATAAACTCTTTTTAATAAAAGAGGTCCCCTCCCCCCCCCCGGCCTTACAAGACAAAACCAGAGAGGGGGACAAACCATAAGAGACTCTTAATTTCAGGAAACAAACTGAGGCTTGCTGGAGTGGAGCAGGGTAGGAGGGATGGGATCACTGGGTGATGGACATTGGGGAGGGTATTGCTATGGTGAGTGCTATGAATTGTGTAAGACTGATGGATCACAGACCTGTACCCCTGGGGCTAATAATAATACATTATAGATTAATTAAAAAAAAAAAGGTTCCTTCCCTTATAAGAGTGTTTAGTTGATTCTGATTTCCTATTATTTATTGGATAAATGTTTATTATTTTAATTAGGTCATTAGCTAACTTAATAGATCATTGTTAGAAAAAACTAATTTCCTAAAAATGCTGGGTTTTTTTTTTTTGTTTAAATTTTAGTTTACGAATACCAACAGAATATGAAATTTTCTTTTCCATTTTCCATTCCCAAAATGGGTCAGAGAGATCCAAGCCAATATATATTCTGCTTGGACAAATTTTTATGTAAGATATTTTCTTACATAAAAATTTTATGTAAGATATTTTCAGCCTCTTCAAATATTCTGGGATTCCTAGAATCTGACTTTTAGCTTTGTCATTGTATATTTTATATTGGCTGTACTTTAAATCTGATTCTTCTACTTGGGTTTACCATTTTTGATCAGGTCTATCTGTAAGAATCTATGTTATTTTGAAAGCTATTTATATGCTATGGTTGTAAATATGAGTCAATTGACTTTATTGGCTTAAATTAAAGACTCTTTCTTCTCTGTTCTTCCCAATATAACACTAACTTTACACAATGATAGTGATTTGACTTTTTATTATTCCTAATTAGTAACGGAAGTGTTCACTGATGATAAGTGCAAGTACTGTTTTAGAAATGCCAGTCATGGGGCGTCTGGATGGCTCAGTGGGTTAAAGCCTCTGTCTTTGGCTCAGGTCATGATCCCAGGGTCCTGGCCCTGCATCGGGCTCTCTGCTCAGTAGAGACCCTGCTTCCTCCTCTCTCTCTGCCTGCCTCTCTGCCTACTTATGATCTCTGTTGGTCTTATAAATAAATAAAATCTTAAAAAAAATAAAGAAATGCCAGTCATAAACTTTCTATTTGTTGATAGGCTACTTACCAACAGTCTCCTCCCTACTTAGCATATATTTTTATGATTAGTTTTATGACGTTTGTTCTTTCATCTTTTTCATCTTGTAAGTTGCTCTTAATACGTCATTTAACCCATTTTAGTCTCTTAAAAATATGCTTGTTTGGTTGGCAACATAGGGCAATTTGCTTGGGGTCTGGATTATTCCAGGCAATGAATGACCCTGATTTCATGCTGTTTTATACATAATCATCCAATGGAAAATGTTCCTGTTAGTGTTAGGAGAGTTAGATTTTAGGTGTAGTTACTAAAGTAAGATTTTAATTCTTTGAATGAAGCCTATGAATAGTAGATTTACCTTGATATACACTGGGATACTATATATATTCATTTGCATAGGTCAGTGTTTTTCAACATGTTATTTTTAACCTGCTTTTCTGTGATGTTTTTGTAGTTTGTCTTTTACATATATAAGCCAGTAAGATTTTGATGACCTTTATTTTCTATAGTTTATTATTTTATTTTTTGTAGAAAACAACAGATGTATTTAATGTGCTTTTTTTAAAACTCTACTTTCTACCTCATATAGAAATTTTGTTATTGTGCTTATCTGAATTGTAAAGAAGAATCACTTGACTTTTTTATTTTAAAAATTTTAAAAATTAACATATAATGTATTATTTGCCCCAGGGGTACAGGTCTGTGAATCGTCAGGCTTACACATGTCACAGCACTTACCATAGCACATACCCTCCCCAATGTCCATAGCCCAACCACCCTCTCCATACCCCCCCCCCCCCGGCAACCCTCAGTTTGTTTTGTGAGATTAAGAGTCTCTTATAGTTTGTCTCCTTCCTGATCCCATCTTGTTTCATTTTTTCCTTCCCTACCCCTCAACCCCCCACTTTGCCTCTCAAATTCCTCATATCAGGGAGATCATATGATAATTGTCTTTCTCTGACTTATTTGGCTCAGCATAATACCCTCTAGTTCCATCCAGGTCGTTGCAAATGGCAAGATTTCATTTCTTTTGATGGCTGCATAGTATGCCATTGTGTGTATATATATACCATATCTTCTTTATTCATTCCTCTGTTGATGGACATCTAGGTTCTTTCCATCATTTGGTTATTAGAACCACTTGACTTTTAAAAGCCACATTTGATATATATTACATCATGATTTATTGATTATATTTAATCATCAAAATCTCATGCACCTAGGAAAGTTTCCTTCCTCTCTCCTTAAAGTAATGTTTCAAACCCTTTCTTCAGATTTCTAACAACCTCTTCTCCCAAGATCACTCTGATGATAATGGCAACATTGCTTCCTACTTTAAAAAGAAAAGGAAAATAATTGAAGAAACGAGTAGGGAATTTCCCAAGACTGCTGCCACTTATAAAAATTTACCTGTTTCCAACTGTTTACACATTGAGAAATATGGTAAAAAGGAAATAAATGTAAAGTACCTATAATACCACTCTTCTTTCCCATCTTTTACCATAAAGAAGTATCCATTTTTTTAAACTGAAACTAGTCCTTCCAATTTTGAACTCATTCTCATCATCCCCATTTAACTACTTACAAACATCACTTCACCATTTCCCCTTTTTCTCAATTACATTGTCAACTTTTTGTTTTGTACTGGATCATTCTTGTCAGTATGCCAATATACTGCTAGTTCTCCAGTCTTAAAGAATAAAACATTTTCTCTTGACTCTGTTTTCTTTATCAGTTATCACTCCCTTTTGTTTGTTCTTTTTTTGCAGCAAACTGCTAACTTGTTTGTACCCATCATCTCTATTCTGTCTTCCTAGTTCTTAAATCTACTTTAATCAGACTTCAGCTAATAAAACTCATGTTACTAGTGACTTTCATGTTACTGAATCCAGTGGTCAGTTCTTTCTCTTCTTCCTACTTGAACTATCATCAACAGTTGTCATTTTATACTTTCTCTTCCTGGGTATGCTTTCTTTACATCAGGGCCTCAGGGATGTCAGTCATTCCCATTTCTCCTTGTTAGTCATCTTTGTTGGTTGCTCTTTCACTCAGAATGCTGAAGTGTCTCACAGTTCAGTCATTGAAACTCTTCTTTCTGTACTTTACTTCTACTTGTAATTTGAATTAAAGAATTTCCCCCCACACTACAGCTTTTTTCTTAGAAAGTGTAGATGATAGAAAATAAAATGAAATACTGCTATTTTAAAACTATCTTTCAGACTTTCAGACCCCATTTCAAAATTTGCAATGGCCCTTTGGGGGATTCACCTTTAGTGGCAAGGGTTTGAAAAATAAATAAGGCTGTTTTATCTGAAGATCATTATGATATATAATACAGTGTACTTAGTCTTAGAGCATGATAGAAGATGGGTATTATATTTCTTATATCTCATAAACCTTAAAGATATTTTTTTAAAGATTTTATTTATTTATTTGATAGAGAGAGATCACAAGTAGGCAAAGAGGTAGGCAGAGAGAGAGGGGGAAGCAGGCTGCTTGCTGAGCAGAGAGCCTGATGCAGGGCTCGATCTCAGGACGCTGGGATCATGACCTGAGCTGAAAGCAGAGGCCCACTGAGCCACCCAGGTGCCCCTACCTTAAAGATATTTTTAAAAGGAATTCTATATGAGCTTGGGCAGTGTGGTGGCATTATTTTATGTAGCCTCAAACATGTCCATATAGATGACTGCAAAGGATGAAATTCAGGAATGAGCATTATGAAAAGATTCTATATCAAATCAAGTTTTAGAGTCTGTAAAACATAAAAGCAAATGTGTTTGATACATAACATTTGAGAAATATGGTTAAAAAGTAAGCTTAAGGCACTTACAATACTGCTGCCTAAATGTAGTTTGTATTTTGAAATCTTGTCTTCTAGTCTTTATGCAGCTTAATAATGCTGTAGTTACCTGTATTTTGCCCTTAGCATAATACAAACTTCCATGTTCTCACAATTTTTTAAAATGCACATCATGTTTAGGAATTACACTACATATAGCCTATCTCATGGATTCCTTTGTCTTGAACATTTGGGTTTGATTATTTTTACTTACATTTATTTTTATTTTTTGCTTTTTTGGATAAAACTGCAGTGAGCATCCTTTGCATAATTTTTTTTCTGTTTTAGGATTACTTCCTTAGGATAGATTTCCAGAAGTGGAATTACTGGGTCGGAGGGTATGAACTTATGAACTTTTTTCCTTTAAAAAAAAAACAACATCTTTTCTTTGTTTATTTGTTCTCCAGTTGATTTATATTCATTGTGCAAAATGAAAATTATAATGATTATACTTGGTACCTGTCAAAAAAAACATGTCTTAAGGCAGGGTTCTATGATCAGAGATGTTTGGGAAATTCCTGCAGTAAATAAACCTCTTTATCTTGGTTTATCTCAGTAATTCCTGAACTTAACTGATAATTGAATAGTTTTTAATGATACACTTCATAAAATTTTCTGGAAGTTTTATAAAAGTTATAGTTTATTAACTGTTCTAAAATTAAAAATCATTCTAATGGCTAAATTATGTTTTATTGGTAAAAGCAACTAAATTATAAAGTTTAATTCTAAAATTATTTTTTAAAAGATTAAAATAAAGCTGTGTACTGTGTGATTTCTGTATATGTCTTTATAAAGTCTCAGTTTTAACATCTTAAACTTTCTATTGATTCCTAAAGAACATCTTAATATCTCAATAGCATCAAATACTTTTTACAGTCTTTAATGAAATTTGGAATATAGACATAGAACATAAAAGTGGGAGATAACGTAGACTGTACAAACCTTTCTTCTCCCCCCCGCCCCATTTTTCCCTACAGAATGTGAAATCCTTTGCATCTTCTGATAGTCTAGCCAAGGTTCAAGAAGTAGCAAGCTGGCTTTTGGAAATGAATCAGGAACTGCTCTCTGTGGGCAGCAAAAGACGACGAACTGGAGGTTCTCTGAGAGGTAACCCTTCCTCAAGCCAGGCAGATGAGGAACAGATGAATCGTGTGGTTGAGGAGGAACAGCAGCAGCAACAGCTAAGACAACAAGAGGAGGAACACACTGCAAGGAATGGTGAAGTTGTTGGAGCAGAACCTAGACCTGGAGACCAAAATGATTCCCAGCAAGGACAATTGGAAGAAAACAATAATCGATTCATTTCGGTAGATGAGGACTCCTCAGGGAACCAAGAAGAGCAAGAAGAAGATGAAGAACATGCTGGTGAACAAGATGAGGAGGAGGAAGAGGAAGAGGAAATGGACCAGGAGAGTGATGATTTTGATCAGTCTGATGACAGTAGCAGGGAAGATGAACATACACATAGTAACAGTGTCACAAATTCCACTAGTATCGTGGACCTGCCTATTCACCAACTCTCCTCCCCATTCTATACAAAGACAACAAAAGTGAGTATATTTAGTCTGCCATTGTGAAACATTTACCTATCCATGTTAATTGTAATGAAACTTTCCTCACAGTCTTTGTTATTACCACAAAATTAATCTTCAGATGTGTAATAATAAAATGAACTAAGTTTTGTTTTATGGAAGGTATTAGAAATAGAAGTATTGATAATGGTGCAATCTTATTACAGGTAGAGGGGAGGTAATTGATTTTATTACTATGAAAAATTATTAATACTAAATTTTATTATAAATTTTGTCCCTGTGGTGGGTTAGTAGTTTCTGTGTAGTAGAGAGGGTTGGAGTGAAATATGATTTTATGTAATCAAGTAGCAAAGAATCTTTTCTTATTTACAAAATGCAGGAGGTTGGGGTGGGCTATATATTCACAGGTATTACTTGAAGACAAAAGTCACTGTCAGGTTTCTACCACTACTTCCCTTATTTGCAGTTTTCATTTTCCTTTCCATCTTAGAAGACAGCTCTATTGTATATGCCTCCTTATCTCATTCAGCTAGTAGTAGCCCATGGAGTTAGCCATAGATATGTATTTTGTTTTTGTTTTAGAGAGAGAGTGTGTGCATGTATGCACAGCTGGATGTTGGGGGTAGGGGTAGAAGGAGAGGGAGAAGAGAATCTCAGCATGGAGCCCAACACCGGGGCTCAATCTCACAACCCTGAGTTCATGACCTGAGCTCAGTCAAGAGTTGATGCTTACCTGATTGAGCTGGATGCTTACCTAACTGAGTTGGATGCTTAACTGAATGAGCCACCTAGGCGCCCCTTAGCCATAGGCCTGTTTTAAAAGGTGGATAATTAGACTCCTGTCTAAACCAGAGACATCTTATGTGCTTGATCTAGTGTTGAGAAAAAATTCTGTTGGATGTAGTCCTTTTAGGCTATACCAGAGAATAAGGACTGGAATATACTATGACTGCTTCCCAGTATTATCTTTGTTACTAGATAGGCCGGGAGATCCTGAAACGTTGAAGTCTGTCTGAGATGGAAGGAGGAAGTAATTGGGCAACTGCAGTAAATTTGAATTGCCAGTGCTTTTTCTTTGGGATGGCATGGGGGCTTCTTTCTTCAAAATATTCTTGAATGTTATATTCCTTAAAATTATGGTTATGATAAGAGGCGGAGATTGTGGAGAAAAAGAAGCACTATTATTTCTCTCACTCCCCAGTCTTTCTGTTGTATTTTCCCTGCCGCTCTCTTCCCCCCATCAAATTATAGTCAAAATGAAATGATCTAGTACCTGGGCTTTGCTTCAAAATAATCCTGGAGGGGAGAAAAAGAAAGAGGGTATAGATTGGCCATGAGTTGCTGATTGTTGAAGCTGGGTTGCAGAGATGGGGTGGTTCATGGGTATTTTTCTGTGTGGTTTTTAAAGTATGTTAAAAATGTTCCATAATTGAAACATTTTCAAGTTGTAAAGAATATGAATCTATACATACAGTCCCCAGATAATGATAAATTGGAAATAGGAGTTTTCTTTATATACCTTGGTTTTGTTGACTAGATCCTGATTAAGTCAAGAAAGTGCTGACTTCTCTACATTGGATTTTATTTTCTTTGTATTTTGGTGCCATTGAAATTACAGGAAATTCAATAAAACATTATGTACTTTTGCTGGAGTTGGAATTTACTTTAATCAATTTTTTAGGCAGTGTTGCTATCTACTGGTCTGTTTAAAGAGGAGAAAAAGTAAAAAGAATTATACTCAGAATGAATGAAGTATGTAGCTCAACTTCTATCCTTTTTCCACCCTCCTCAGGCTTCTACACTCATACATCTTTATGTTTGCATGCTTTTTGGTTCTTTATCATTTTATTTATTTATAAATATTTTATTTATTTGACAGACAGAGATCACAAGGAGGCAGAGAGGCAGGCAGAGAGAGAAAGTTCTAGAAGCAGGCTCCCCACCGAGCAAAGAGCCCGATGTGGGGCTCGATCCCAGAACCCTGGGATCATGACCTGAGCCAAAGGCAGTGGCCTAACCCACTGAGCCACCCAGGCACCCCTATCATTTTAAAATTAGATAAAAATCATGAATATCCTGTAGAGTAGGCTTATATGTTAAACAGTTCTTCGGAATGGAACACTTTAATTCAAATAATAGCTTATTTTATAGATATTAAAATAATGTCCATAGTAGTTTGTCCTCTTACTCTTAATTGCTTATTTTTAAATTTACAGTGAACTATCGATTTAGCCCAATAACAATATACAAACAGATGTAATATCATCTCCTTTAATGTAACCTGACTTGGAATAAAAAAATCTCAGATGCTAGGTTTAATATTTGAATTGCTG
>ML098509.1:42424-60897 GCA_003697995.1 Taxidea taxus jeffersonii | reverse complement strand
TTTTTTTTTTTTTAAGATTTTATTTATTTGAGAGAGAGAGAGAGAGAGCAAAAGCAAAGGGGGGAGCAGTGGAAGAGGGAGGGAGAAGCAAACTCCCTGCTGACCAAGGAGCCCAACACAGGGCTCAACCCCAGGACCCCAGGACCATGACCTGACCCGAAGGCAGATGTTCAACAAATTGAGCCACCCAGGTACCAACTACTTTTATTTTTAAAAAATGGAATTTAAGGGATTGGGTGAGAACTCATCCCCACAATAAATTTATTTAAAATATTTTGAGGGGCGCCTGGGTGGCTCAGTGGGTTAAAGCCTCTGCCTTCGGCTCAGGCCATGATCCCAGGGTCCTGGGATCGAGCCCCGCATCGGGCTCTCTGCTCCGCGGGGAACCTGCTTTCTCCTCTCTCTCTCTGCTTGCCTCTCTGCCTACTTGTGATCTCTGCCCATCAAATAAATAAATGAAAAAAAAAAATTTTTTTAAATAAAAAATAAAATATTTTGAATACTAACATTTGTGTATATGTAAAAATAGGTCTACAGATCTCATCAGATTCTTGAGTGGGACAACAGGTTTCCAATGTTATAAATCATAAAGCACATTTCAATTTTAGTTTTTAAACAATAAGTAGAATAATATCTTAAAGGATTTGTCTTTCATAAAATACATTCTGATTCCTTTTAATCCAACTTTAATCAGCAGGAAGTTTGCATGCGTATTTTCTAATTAGCAACAGGAAGCTCCTCCACCTATATGAGAAAGAAAAAAAAGAAAGAGAAGAAAGGAAAGGAAAAAAAGAAAGGACAGAAAGAAGGAAAAAGACAGACAGAAATGACCTAAACACTGGGACTGATTTAGCAAGGGCCAACCCCAACCTGACATCTCCTCCTCCTTAAACAGTCCTCTGGCATTCTGAGCTCCAGCCCTCTGTGTTCCCTTCAGGTGAATCACCATCGGATTCCTGCAAGTTCAGGAAATGCTCTTCCGCGGTCTACAAATCTCACCTACTCTCAGATGTGAGTCACTTACATTAGCAAGAGAGCAAGTTGCTCAAGCTGTTTGTTCGGAGCAGGACAATCTCAAAGGACACCCTCAAGGGGCCCAGGGGAGAACCCACTTTCTCCGACAGGGGAGAAAAATGCTTATTTCACATGCTGTGCCAGAAAACCCACTTCTCTGTCAACCGTAGTTTCAAGGCTTATTCTTAATTAGAGTTGAGGAGCCTGTTTCAACTTGAAGACACCGTATCAGGTGAATGGACACCCAGACACTGCAATGAAAGGTAAATTAAAAAAAAATGTTTTTTAATTTTCTTAAAAGCTGTGGCTGATAGGACGTATCTCTAAGACTGTTGTTATCCTTCTGCTTAAACCTGAGGTCTAAAGAAAACGTAGAAATGAGAATACTAAGTCTTCCCTCTCTGGGAGGCACCACATTCCAAAACAGGGGCCATATGTTCTTCATGGAGCTTCACTGTTTCTAACTGGGGGGGGTGGAAAATGTAAATTGTGTATTGTGCCTCCAAACATGGAAACGATGACTTGGAAATAACTTATGTTTAAGTTAAAAAAATTTTTAACACATTTACTGTATTCAATGAGTAAAATTTATAATGTCTTGTAATTGTTTCTCAAGACCCAAAATGTACATGTTTCATAATGTTTCATTCACATTTTTTTAAAAAAGGAAACTGAAAGAAAAAAGATGATTTTCTGTTCAAATTGCTTCATTTTGATGAAAACATCTCAATCTTTTCATCGTACCACAACGAACAGGGCGATCCTCATTCCAGTTCCTTCAGAGATCATGTTAAAACATGTCCGGAAAGGCACTGAGAAAACCGCCCGGCTACCGACAAAGGGCTCCAACACCTTAGTTCGGCCTCACATTCAAACTGTAAGGTAGTTTTTGCTTCACTGAGAAAAACAAAAAGCAAGTATGGAGATTTGAACTTGCTGAATTTATAACAAAGACGTGAAAAGATAGGTGAACTGCAAGTAGGGTGACCTTTGATTCACTAGGTTAACATTTACCTACTAAGGAACTCTGTATTACCAAAACTGTACGGGGCAGGGAGGGCCAGGCACTGATCATATTGTATATCATTATTATCTCTGCCATTCTGAAGTTAACAAAAATCTTTCCTTCTTGAAATCAGGGATCAAGGAGTTTCTCTTAGTCCTTCAGCAATACCCTTTGCTAAGACTATCATTTCCAACACCTACTTGAAGAGTGTTTTTGGTATATGTGGGTGAAGGCAAAGTCGCTGGAGGATAGTTAGATTCCTGAATACCATATTTAAGGATGTAGGTCAGGGGTGGAGGAGAGGGGAGTAATTAGCAGAAAATCATAACTTTCATGAAGAAGCTAAGGGGAAATTTCCTAGCCAGAGACAGTGTGCTGAGAGGGATTACTGCATTCAGGGAAGGGGGTGGATGAAGGGAGACTAAATGAGAATTGATGTTTTTCTTTAGGTTACCAGTGTGCATGCCCTCTCTTCTCTGTGCGTGCCTGCTCTTCTTCCTTCCTTGATATCTCAGGGTTTTGCTTCCTTCAAGAACAAAAAATATTTCATGCTTTGCCTTGTACTCAGAAAATGCCACAGAAATTTAACATAGAAGAGACAAGAATAGTCATTTGTTTTTTGTATGCCTCTAAATAGGAAAACACATAGAACTCCCTCAAAGCCTGTCCTGGTGAGGGCAAGACAGAAGTGAGGCAAAATCTAGGTAAAATCCTAGAAAAAAACCAGGGAGTAGTCTACAGTCTCCAGGACAGATGCACTATGCACAGGCAAGGGACAGTAGTTTGATTTAGGGCAGAAAATCCAGGACCTACCACAAAATGTGAAGGGTTTGAAGACTTTGCCAAAAGTTATCAGAGTGAGTTGGGCAAGCCTCTTCTCCAAGAGCTCACTGACATCCCTCACAGTAAAATGTGGGGATCAGATCAGATGGTCATTAGAGGGCTCTTGCACCTCTCCAGTCCCACAGTCCAGGTTATATGCTGAGGTACTAGAATTGGTTACCAAGAACCAAGGCTTGGCTCAAACAAAGGAATGCTTGGAGGGGACACTGGGTGGAGCCAAACATGATAAGAACTGATCCCTTCCACTTCTGTCCCAGCCAACTACATAATGCTAATCAAATCCCAACCTCTTAAGGTTCCAGATTCTCCCTCTCCAAGATGGAGATGAATACAGTTTGTTCCCACTTCCTCAGGTAGAAAGATGTGCACTAATACAAACACCAGGGTTACCTGCAGTTCTTGTAGTTGTGACCATCGAAAGAGAGGGGAGAGCAGAGCAAGCAACCGTGATCTTGTAATTAAAAAGTAGATAAGATGGGGGGAGGGGGGCACTGAGGAAGGAAAGGGAAAACAAACCATAATAATAAAGTTTTAACAACAAAACCAACTGAGGGTTGAGGGAGGTAGGTGGGTGGGGGGAGGGGCTGGATGGAGGATGGGCATAAAGGAGGGCACTTGTTATGATGAGCATGTAAGTGATGAATTGTTGTATGTATGTATGTAAGTGATGAATCACTGAATTCTACTCCTGAAACCAATATTGCACTATGTGTTAACTAGAATTTAAATAAAAATTAAGAAAAATAAATTAGCTTCCAACTAAAGAAAATAAAAACATTTTAAAAAAACAAATGTAAAAAAAAAAAAAATGTAGTTGAGGTGAACTACTTGGAAAATATCAGGGTGAAAAAGAAACAAGACTCAAAACATTCTGCTTCAGACCAAAGGTCAAAGCCAAACTCCTTTCTGACCTGGTGACAATATTTTTTTCTCTTTAAGTAGGCTCCACAATGGGCATGGAGTCCAACAGAGGACCCAAACTCCTGACCCTGAAATCAAGACCTGAGCCGAGACCAAGAGTCAGATACTTAACCAACTGAACCACCCAGGCGCCCCTGACCTGGTGACAATTTATTTTTTTTGTTTTGTTTTTGTTTTTTTAAAGATTTTTTTTTTAATTTATTTATTTGTCAGAGAGAGAGGGAAAGAGAGCGAAGCACAGGCAAACAGAGTGGCAGGCAGAGGCAGAGGGAGAAGCAGGCTCCCCGCCCAGCAAGGAGCCCGATGCGGGACTCGATCCCAGGACGCTGGGATCATGACCTGAGCCGAAGGCAGACGCCCAACCAACTGAGCCACCCAGGCGTCCCTTTTTTTTTTTAAAGATATGATTTTTTTTTTAAGATTTTATCTATTTATTTGAGAGAGAGAGAGAGAGCATTAGAGGGGAGAGGTCAGAAGGAGAAGCAGACTCCCTACTAGAGGGGAGAGGTCAGAAGGAGAAGCAGACTCCCTACTGAGCAGGAAGCCTGATGTGGGACTCGATCCTGAGACTCCAGGATCATGACCTGAGCCCAAGGCAGATGCTTAGCCAACTAAGCCACCCAGGAGCCCCTCTGGTGACAATTTGTAAATACTCTTCCTCCTTATGTGGCAAATGGGCAAAATAGAGTTTGTTCTCCACTTGTACTTAAGTAGCATATTTCATCTTTTATTAACATTCTTAACTGAAGATGAAAAAATTTACACTAAAATGAATTCGAAGAAGAGCACTGTTTCACTTGTTATAAGACATCACATTAAGTTATTCGTATAAGTGACTCTTTAATAATGCAATTTCTGATAGCAATTTCTATCATTTTGGAAAGAGAAGGTAACTCCTTAAATGACTTTCTCTAATATATTAGATAAAACTCATGACACACACTACCCTTCTAGCCTTAATACTAAAAACAACCATCATAACACACATTGATAGCTGTGTATTTTAATCCATATTTTTTTAAAGATTTTATTTATTTGACAGACAGAGATCACAAGTAGGAGAGAGGCAGGCAGAGAGAGAGGAAGGGAAGCAGGCTCCCTGCTGAGCAGAGAGCTGGATCAAGGGCTTGATCCCAGGTCTCTGGGATCTTTACTGAGCCAAAGGCAGAGGCTTTAACTCACTGAGCCATCCAGGAGCCCCTTAATCCGTATTTTAAACGAAGAAAAAGCTTCACTCATCTGTAAGTTGTATACTGCCATTACCTCCATTTTACAGCTGAGCAAACTGGAGTTGAAAAGATACCCAAGTAAGCAGCAGAGCTTCGCCCCTGACTCATGTCTATCATCAGTCAGCCATACTGTGCAAGTTCGGAGTCAATGCGCTGTTGGCTATTAGTGACCCCTTTTTGATGCATAGTTTGTAAGCAAAATTATATAGACTTGTGATTTACTTCCTGTACTACTTGACTGCAAGAACTAAATGACCGTCTTGGGTATATGATAGCCCCCCACTATGAAGCTACTTTACTTCCTAGTTTTTCCAAAGGAGGCATCACATTATAATCAGCACATGAACCCCCAATTTGTGTAGAAGCAGCAACAACAGGGCAGTTAAAAACACAACGCTCAGATGGACTTGTGTTCAAATCCAGATTCTGTCTCTCACTAGGTGTGTTGACCTGGGCTCTCGCACTCAGCTGTCTGCTGAAGGAACCTCTCTAAGACTGTTTATTTGAAAAATGGTGGGTGGGGGGATGGGGAGAGGAGGGTACTACTCTTATGAATACCCAGGAAGCATAGAAATAGTTCTGACTATAGGCCAAGCACCAATAAAACAATCTATAAGGATCAATGAGGTAGTATTGTGGTAATACCCCATTCAATCATCAAATCAATCCAATGATGAATGTTTTACATTAGAGAAAACTGAGGCATAGGTAACCCGCCCGAGTAAATGAAAGATCTCCAACTTGAATCCATTGTCTTTTACTAAATTAAAATGTATCTAAATAATTCAGAACCATCCTACCAGCAAAATAGTATTAGTCAGCATTTGCCAAACCCTTACTCTTACTAATATTGTTGTTGTGCCTCACAAGATAGAAACACAAACACAGACTTCTTCTCTGTTACCTGAGGAGCATTGGCCAATAGCTTGAACATACTCTCAGGTCAGAGATGCTGGCCTTCAGCCACCAGAGCAACTCTCCAGAGGACAGAGAGTAGGGTCAAACCCTGCAGAAGCCAGTATAAGAGAGGGCAGCTGAAATAAAATCATGGAAGGTCCCTGCACTAAAGATGCTTCTGATCTAGTTGAAGAAAAGTGGTAACAGAGAACACTTGGGCTGTCAGCACTCAGCAGCGTGGCTTCAAGCAGGGAGCTAGCAAAAGAGGTGCAAGAAAGGAACAAATGGGCATGAGCTGCCTCGAGACTGCAGGCACCACAGGGCCTGCCACACTCCATTAGGGATGGACAACTTCCCTGCTCAAGCCTCTTCCTCCTTCTACCTACCAGACACAAAGGTTATAAAGGAAACTGAAAAGAAATTATCAGTGGGCTTCTCAAACCAATTTAGATAGACTGGCTAAAAGAAAAATTGGAACAACTACAAAATTAATTGTTTACTGGATGCCCTTACAAAGATAGTCCTTCACATCATGACTAGGTCCCATGTGGCTACTCAGGGCTCAGAGCAACATACAAGACTTAACTTATCAGAGCTACAGTTATTTTTTAGTTGTCTCAAGCAAACATTTTAAAGGTCTACACAGACAAAATTCAAACAAGATAAAGTCTTGCATTGTGTTGAAGTGCCTATGTAGTACTCACACCGTATGCAGCAAAATGAATGAATAAAAGACCAGTGGATGCCATCAAAAACGTAACTACTATATTCAGGCAACAGCGTATTATGATCACTGTTGAAGAGATATTTCCACTGTATTTACTCAACCCCCATATTCCCTTTACCCTGAAACATTCTAATTACATGCTGCAATAATATATTCTAAGAACTGAAATTTCTCAAGTGGTAGGCATATTAGGTTGAACTATATGAAAATGCCAATTTGACCTATGAAAATAATATGCTCATGTGGTTCAACCTCCTAATACATCAGCAATAAGGAAGAAGAAACTTTGGAGCTCTTTGAAAGAGCATTCATCACAAATTAAATACACTGCAATTCAATTCTGAAATCCTATAAACCATCCCACAGCTTGTCTTATAAACTCATCAATTTCAGTTAAAAAAGAAAACACTAAGGGAAAATTGGTAAAAATGAGGAAGAGGTTTGGAGCAGGAATCCCATAACAAGGCTCTGGGTCCCCCTAAGGCATGAATAGAAACCCCAAGGAGAGGCCTGGCATAGCTCCACCATGAATGAAGTCAGATGTCACTAACTGTAACCCACAGACAAATTTTATGTGGTCTGCCCAGTGGGTTAACAAAATTAATCCATAATTTAAAATTCATGTAATTTTACATAAAAATCCATTTTTCTTATAAATCAGATAGTCTGGTAGCAACTGACCCACACACTTGTGTAACATAATCCAGAGCCTAAGAGTGGGGCAGCACCCCACAGATCACGCAGTCCCCAGCCCTGCTGATTACCTCCACTGACGCTCCAGCTGTTAGCTGTTTTATCATCCTACTGATACTGTTGATGATTTCGCCTTAGACCTGGCTCGCTTTTTCTCACTGACATGACCTATGGGGCTATATTTGAATTTGTAAGTCTCCACTCTAGTCTTTTTCCTTCAGAGTGAGCTGTTCAGAAACATCAGAGGACCAGTGTTTGACCAGCCTTCCTCCTGGTCTCTGGCCATGTCTTACATGAGATCAGCTGCCAGTTCCTTCCTATTCTCTTAGCCCTCCTGGATTGTACTCTTTTACTTCAGATGGCAAAAGAAGATACACATAAAGATAAAAATGGCAGAATTCCACTAAGATCAGATTAGGTCACAGGAGGCCACATTCCATGAGAGCCTAACATTAAAGCGAATGTCTCCTAAGCCTCACACTGTGTTGTCAAGTACTCTGCTGGACTCTGGAGATAGAAGGATTCAGAGATGTCCAGGCATTCAGGCAAACAGGAAAAATGCAAAGTAGCTAGAGATCTGAACAGCCAGGCATACTAGCGACTGAGGAGCGCTGACACAGTACAGGGGGAAACATGGAAGTCTTTGAGAAGAGGTGGCAGATGAGTGAGGCTCAAAAGCCCGCCCAGTGGACAAGGGAGAGACAGACAGGGAAGGTCTGGTGCAGAAGTGTGGGAGCTGTCAAGTGGGCAGGTAGACAATATCAGGTCAGCAGGGTACCTAGAGAGTGGCTTGAGAGGTGCTCCGTACAGGACAGAAAGCTCGTGAAGGTTACAATGGAAGGAAATATGACAGGCAGAGGAAAGAGAAAACATAGGTGACAAATATTATAATAATGCAAACAGATAGATTACTTATTTCTCCTAGTTGAGCAACTTATCATCTTTATACACCAAATCAGAATCATTTTGATTCAAATATTCCCACTAGTATGAGAATCACTGTTCTAAAAATAAGGCAATTAATGCCAGTGAGGTTGACAGTAGGAATCACTTTAAAGAAAATGTTCTGTGTGTGTATGCATGTGTGCATATGTGTGTGTGTTTGCAAACACACATGCGGAATTAATTATATGTGATGCCAGATCCTTTTATTACATATATATGGGGAGTAGGCAATTTATTTCTTCTTTTTGTAAGAGGACAAAATAAGAAACAATGAGGGTTTGATGATGATAAAAATGTGAAATATCCACTAGTACTGAAGACCTGATTAAGGAGTTTTTAAATTCCTAATAAAGGTAAGGGAGGAAACTGAAGAAGGACTTGTCTCTTAGGAATCAGTCTTTTCTATTAATTTAATTTGTTTGATTAAACTGTGATCTGAAGAATTAGGGTAGCTAACCTGACACCCATTCTACTGATAGGCATTCTTTTGAGAATACCTACCCCTTATCCACAGCTAGAAAACCATAATGATGACCTTACTGGAAAGATGAAGATCATCTCCACCACCATCACCAGGAAGAATAACGTTAACTCTTAAGTATAATGCTTAAGCCATGGAATGACTTTCTGAAACAAGGAACAGCATCTCATTAAGCTTGTGGAAAAACATTCTTCCTTTCTTCAGGATGGTAACCAGACTAAACTCTTTACCTGGGATTGTAAATTCCAAGAATTTTTTTTTTAAGGAACCAGAAGTTACTTGAAATATATTTGGCTCCACATACTCACCTAAAACCACTACTCTGGTTATTGAAACTACAGCCTGTAACCTCTCTAACCAGCCTCTTCTCTATCAATAATGCAGAATCCAACTTTGCCAAAACAAAGAGTAAAAATATATACTTTGACTCCATAAACTGTAAAATTTAACCATATGACTAATAAAAATTGTATTAACTGAGCAGAAAAAAACCTATTTGCCCTGCATTACACCCTTATATTATTGCAGTGCTTACAATATAAAATTGACTTTATATACATTATCACATGACATCTCAAAGTACCTTTGGGAGCTAGGCCAGGCATTCACTGCTTTCCTCGTTTCAGAGATATGTAAGTTCAAGCTCTGAGAGGTAAAATGTTTTGTCCAGGGTCACAGACTTAAATACTGAGTCAAAAACTCAATACCTGCCCACTCAACTGAGGTCTGAGACACTGGCCAGGCTACTTCTGAGCTTCCACTAATAGAGCCAAGTGTCAGAGCAGAGATGCTCTGGGGTCACAACAATGGAAGCTCATTTCCTGGCTTTGCCTCTCACTGGGTGATGTTGGGCAGGTTGTGGAATCTCCCTAATAAAAATTTCTCTCCTGTAAAAAGGGAATAACCAGGTTTGGGGATAAGGTTATGAAGAATCAGACACAGGCCTTGCCTTCATGGCGTTTACAACCCACTTTACATCACTCCCAAATAAATACTTGTAAAAGAAGTGGTCAGAGGTCAAAAATATGCTAAATCTCAATGTGAACCAAAATACACATAATTTTAAGCTATAGATGTCAACTGCAACTTTGGAAAGAGAACTTTAGAGTAGGACCTGAGCAACCTGAATGAACAACTCTGTACTTTGCATTCCAACACCTTTGGGATGGGACTCCAAACAGGCATCAATGAAGTGCCCTCTGATGACAGTGACCTCATTTTATTACAAAAACAAGTAAATTGTATCCAGTGAGATAACTCATTTCTTTCCCAAGGCCTCCAGCAAAGCTGTTAACAGTGTTGGAAAACCCTTACTCCCTCCCTCAGATTTAAATTGGGAAAGATTCTTGGGTTAGAGGCAATTCCAAAGGCAAGAGAGGCTGTACCTTTCATCAAACTTCATATTAGATTTTTTTTGTGAATATTACATCTTTACCACTGATATTGAAGGATACTGAAGCACTATTCCTATTATGAGCTACTGGCTTAGCTAGAAAACTTAGTAGGAAAGTTTTCTTTTCTGTAAGATCTGAAATTCTCACAAATTTGGATATGAGCCTCTGAAGAACAAACTGGAAGGTGGAAGACAAGTGAGAGACAGACGATGCCACCAAATAATCACTCCACAAAATGATGAATAGCTGCGACCAGGGAGCGGACACTAACCTGGCATTTGCCTTTCAGATCTTGGTCAGAAGGGCTATAAGGAGACCCTGCACAGCCAGAGAGAACGAAGGCCTGGCTGTGTCCTAGCAGGGACAGCTGCTGGCTCTTCCTGCTGCAGCAGGTTCCCCCAGCTAGGCGGAAGGGCTCGCCAAGCATGCTGAGGTCGAACACAGCGAATGTGAAGAAGAAGGCTATGTGCCCAAGGTAGCAGTTCAGCACTCCTGGATGTGGACCCTTCCCCTGATGCTCCGGTTACCCTTCAAAGGGGACAGCAGAGGGCTGGACAGACATCCAGCGCACCTGAGCTCTAGTCTCTATTCTACCATTTATAACCTGTCCTTCCTTGGGACCCAGAATCTCATTCTCCCACCAACAAAAGCAGTTTAAGTAGTAAGGTTTTTGCTTCAAGACCCCAGCCTAGGACTCAGCACAGAGAAAAGCTCAACTGTGACAATAATTCTCAGGTGTGAGCTAAGTAAGATCTCCCACCACTATTTTTCTGGGTTGCTAAGAGGTAAAAGGAAAATCATTTGGAGAGAATGCTAAGCTATGGTCCCTAAAGCAAGAAAATTCAAGACTCGATGGGGGGGGGGGGGGGGGCAGAGGAAAAAGAAGAAAAATAGATTTATAATTTAAACAGAACATTTGATGGTCCATATAGTTCAAATATAGCCACATAAGATTAAATGATAAACGGACCAAAGGTTACAAAGTCAGGTATCTGCAGGTTCAGACAGGTAATGCTCCCGAGTGAGGAGGCCCAGGGATGTCAACAGAGAATGCTGCAAACCAGTAAACCGGAGTGCACTTCCCATCGGGAAGAGGCAGCAAATACTGCTAGAATGCTCATGCTCACTGTTTGCAGATCTCATTTTTCAGGAGAGGATCCAAATCTGGGTTCTAATGTGAAAATTCCTGATGTTTTCAACATTGTTCGGGTCAAACAAAACAAGATCTCCAGTTTAGAGGACTGGCAGTCCCTTCACCAGCTGGACAGGGGAAAACAAACCTCCCCCTCCCCCACCCCATCTCCCACCCTCCAAAAGTAAGCTCCAGAATCATTCCTCACTTTTATTCCGGGGCAGTCTAATAGAACTGCAGCTTCAGTTCCAATCAGATCTGAACTGAATGCTGACTCTCTACCCATTAACTGTCATGTGAGTCAGGGCAAGTTAATTACGAGCCTGAACCTCGGATCTTCCCACCTGGGGGAAGAAAAGGAAATAAAGCACCTGGGTCACAGAAGACTGTAAGAAACATTAGCAACTAGTCCAAGGTCTAAGATAAAGGAGACACTCAAAACTCCTTGGTCCTTTCCCACTACCCGCATTTAAAAAGCCAGTGTACAGTCAACAACGGCTAACAAAACAGTCAAAGGAGGGTATCAATGGCTGGCAGAAAAAAAAAGAAGAAAGGGAAAGGAAAAAAAACAAAAAACAGATCTCTAAGCCTCGATACCATCTAACCTCAGGAATGGCTGTGAGGCTTGGGCCTACCACAGACATCACATTCCTGAGTGCTTCCATCAGCTCTCAGCGCAGGGAGCAGTAGGTGGCCCAACAGGATTCCCACCCATGAACGAGGTCCTGGAACCAAGCCATTACTGCTGCTGTAGCCACCCTCATTGGACACCCTGCAGGAGCTGGGACATGCATGGGGCACACTGCTGATCTGGAGTCAACCACACGGGGAGCCCCGCAGCAGGAGCACACAAAGCCATCAGAGGAGGCTCGGAGACAACTGCAAAGAAGGGCAAGCTCTAAGAGCTGAGAGATCCATCAAAGGGCTCCTAACAGGGTGGCTGAGACCACAAACCACATGACAGTATCAGCGTGAACAAGGTGGCAAGAACTTGGTTCCCCTTGTGGCCAACCTACCAGTCCCCAAATGCATCCCATTATGTCCCTAGGACACACAACAGGAACAAACAAGACAGCCCCTACCCTGTGCAGCTCTGCCAGCTGCCTCATAAACATCCTCACTTTAACCTTGCAGTGAGCCTATGAGGGACATAAGGAAATGGAGGGTCAGAAAGTTGGAAGCTAAGAGGGCTGGGCTTGAAAGCTAGCACTCCAGCCTTGCTGCCATACTCGGCTAGGAGTAAGGGCAAGGAAATATTTTAAATGCCAGGCATTAAGTGGGAAGCTTAACAGAATCTTCCATTGGTCGTATACCTGTCACTCTACCTCCCACCCTTCTCTCTCCTTCCCATCACAGGCACACTTTCTTTGAAATCGTTCCCTCATCTCCTCGCCTCACAAACATTACTCAACCCTCTGGCAACAGGCTTCTGCCTCTGCCCTACGCCAACCCCCGCCCCCAACCGACACACACACACAGTACAACACGTGCAGCCCTGGCAAAGATGAACAGTGACCTCTTTGTTAACTGAATCCTATCCAATGGCACTCTGCTCTCCTGTATTACTTGATTTCCCTGCAGGATAAAACGAATCCTAGCTTCTCATTTCTTGAACTCTCTTCTTGATTCACATAACATTACTTTCCTCTAATAACTGCCCATCTCTCTGGCCCTCCTTCAGGCACTTCCCCTTTCCTAAGAATGCTCTTTAAAAGCATCAACATCAGCCCTGTCCCATTCTCGCTCTACTGGATAGGTTCCTCCTGGGTAATCTCATTCCATTCCCACCGCTTGTTCTACAACTGATCCTCTATTGACCTTAAATGTGTATCACCAGCCAGAAGCACTCCTCTGAGCTCCAGACCTGTACCTTCAATCACCTAGCAGATATCACATGAATACATGAGCATCCTCAAATCAAAAAATCCAAAACTGAACTCTACTGATCCCTTTATGAGGTTCTCCTCTCATTTTGGCCCTAACACTCCAAATACCTGGGAGGCCAATACCCCCTCTCCCTATTCAGCAACATCAGGCTCCAGTTTCCTATCTCTCCATCACTCAATACCATCATCATCCACAGATTACTGCACCTTCTTTGGCCACATTCAGCCTTTCCACATGCTTCTTTCCCATCAGACCTTCAGCAAACTTGGCACAATTACCAGCATCACCACAGCCATAGAACCTCCCTGACTCCCACTTCTCCTCATCAGGATACATCTCTTTTCTGGGTCCTCCTTAAGGGCTTTCTGTGGTCTCTTGCTGCTGCTTGTGGCTCACCCACTTCTAGACACCGCTCCTCTTCCAGTGGGGTAAACTATATTGGAATTCTTATTATTAAGATGTACATGAAGCCAAGGGGGAGGGGGAATCCATGTAACTTGGGAAGAGAGAAATGTAAAAATCAAGATGTGTTTGTCAGGTAAACTTCAGGAAGTGTTTCTATGAGAAGCTTGATTCGAGGCAAAAAAAAAAAAAAAAAAAAAAGTTTACTGAATCCAAGGATCATTATTATGAAGATTAGAAAACTAAGTGAAAGAAAGAGAAAGAGAGAAAGAGAGAAAGAAAGAAAGAAGAGAGAGAGAGAGAGAGAGAGAGAGAGAGAAAGAAAGAAAGAAAGAGAGGACGGAAGAAAGGAAGGAAGAAGAAAACAAAAACTAAGTGCTTCAATCATCCCTCCTGGTAAACTTTGATAAGTAAAAACAAAGTAGAGTTTCACCTCCTTTTCTTAGTTTAAAAAATCCTGCAACACTTGCACCCAAAAAGGAAAGATTCTTAAGAGCCCTTATCATTGTCTATGCTCTTTGAAACAAAAAAAAATACCTTTTTAGCACCCACTATGTACTACACACTGTAGCAACTGGACATAAGACATGGATATGGTACCTAAATTCTCAAAGACAGGATTTGGGCAGGGAGGGGAATCACTAAAAATTTGCGAGCCATTATTTTCCATCTACTACTAATCTAGCACCTAAAAGTCATGTGATACTAGGGAACAGAAAAGAAAGGCAAAGTAACAGAAAAAGATATAAAAAAATTTTTTTAATTTAAAAAAAAAGAAAGAAAGAAAGAAACAAGTGCCTTTCCATTTGCTGTCAAATTCTTCAATATACTTCTGCCTGCAAAGTGCTCTTTCCCTGTTGACTAAGCCAATGTAACTGCTTACTCCAGCCAGAAAACTGTGCTGTACTTGAAGGGGATGAGGTTACTTGGGGTCTCTTTCCAGCTGTATAGTATATGAGCAACATCAGGAAAGAGATATTAGAGTCTCACAGGGTTTCATGAGCAATAGTGTGACTTCCCCTACAGCAAATCATTCATTCCATAAAACTGACTTTAGCAGCATACTTGCCAACACAGGTCTCAAGCTTCCTTCTTTTATCAACACTTCAGAGAAGCCAGGAAACAGAATAGACAGGGCTGTTTGAAGGAGAAATAGGGGAAATGTTCTATAGCATTCAATGTTACAGCACATATGATCTCAGTTAATCTTTATCTAAGTGTGTGGAATCTGAAGCATGGAAAAGTTCAGGAATTTAGCCAAACGCACGTGTCAATCACTCAAACCCAATTAAATTATTCACTCCTAATCATACTTTGAGATTGGATGGAACACAGTTATCACAGAGAAATACAGGGACTTACAAGACAAACATTCAAATGATATTAAATTCTTAAGGGAAATCTATGCTTGAGGAAAACACAGAAGCTGCTCACCTAAATTAGAGTCCTGACTGGGATTTTCTAGGTTCTTCAGGGCAATTCCAGAAAGGTCAGTGTAAACCCAGAACTAGAACCCCAGAGATTATAAGAATATGATACTAAAAGCATGTGAGCTTATAAAACACTCTCATTATCAGTGCTAGATTAAAAAAAAAAAAGGCATTTTTTAAACAATTTCCAATTGCATATAAGTTCCATCACAGATGCATTTATTATATGCTCAGGTTGGGGAGGGGAGAATTCAGTAGAAGCAGGGATGAGAAGATATAAGTTAACATGTCCTGAGCACATTCCTAGACCTAGGTTCTGATAACTGTCTTTTGGACTATTTCACATAATCCTTATTACAATCCTGAAATATGATTATTATGATTCTCATTTCAGAGAAGAGGACACTGAGTCACAGAGACATTAATAACTTTCCCACAGCCATACACTGGCATCCAGACAGACAGCATACACAGAAATGGTCCTTGCTCCATGTCAGGCTGAAAAAGGACACAGAAGTAGGCACCTCTCCTGTGGCACAGCTGTTTGTATCCAAAGAGCATGCCTTTTCTGAACTGTGAAAGCACATGCATGGATTTTTAAAGAAAAGATAGGGGTGTCTGGGTGGCTCAGTTGGTTGGGCATCTGACTCTTGATTTCAACTCAGGTCATGGTCGCATCCCACACTGGGCTCAGAAGGGGGGTCTGTCTGCGATTCTCTCTCTTCCTCTCTCTCCACCCCTCTCCCAACCCACACTAAAACAAATAAAGCTTAGGAAAGAAGGGAGGGAGGGAGGAAGGAAGGGAGGAAGGAAAACAGGAAGGAAGGAAAGGAGGGAGGGAGGGAGGGAAGAAGGGAGAAAGGGAGGAAGGAAGGGAGGGAGGCAGGGAGGGAGGGAGAGAGATTAAATTACTGTGTTCATATTCCTTCCTAATCCACCCACCTCCGGCTTTTTTTGCCCAGGACTCAAGCCAATAATAACCTATGCCGAACCCTGCCCTCAGTCGTCCTCAAGTGTTTCCTGACAGTATTTTTGCGTCCAGCCCATCACAGCTAAAGAATGGGGCTCAACCTGACACTTGCAAAATTACCAGGTAAGCCATAGGAAAAAAAAACGCACAGAAAAATCTTCCTTGATAAAAACTGTTATTTATACTGTATGACAATTTGGGGATTTTATTGGCCACCGAACCAATTAGCAAAAAACATCAGCATTTAGCCTGGCCTTTCATTAAATATAAAACAGCAAACAGGTAGGACAGCATCACCAAGAGAAATTTAACTTGCTATTACTTATTTCTAAATTTGTTTCACCTACAGACGTCTCAAAAAGGGACAAGAAAGATTAACATTTGCGGAAGATTTTTATACCCAAACTAAAGTACCTACTACTTTCCAGGTATAATAATGTAAAAACTAAGGTTCACTGAGGTTTCCCAGGAGGCCAAAGACCACATCTTCCTCCTCTCCCAGGAACTATTTCAACAATGACTACACAAGGGCAGCTGTGCCGTGGTAGTGACACCCTGTAATTTGCACGACCCGTGTATTTCGTTCCTACTGGGCAGGTAGAGCAGTGACATATTGTTAATACTTTCACATTTTGTGCAAAAGAGGGACACACCCCAATGAGCAATAATGTAGCTACACCGAAAGCAAAAGGACCAAGATTCTTCACCACTCTATCATTCGTACCATGACTGCAATAGAGACAAATTGTAGTTAATGACTTAAGTTACAGAGTAAACATCTACCAAGTACTAGAGACTGTCCTGGAAATAACGTTTGCAGAGAATTTAACTCTTGGGAGATCTGGCAAAATGGCTACAGTTTATTCTCTTTTACAAAGCTATGAAGTGACTAAACCAGCACGATCAAATTGGACTTTCTGCAATGACACGAAGGCCCTTTGCCCAATAAGGTAATCACATGAGGTTAACTATGTGTGGCTACAAACCCCATGCATTTCTCCAACATACCAGCACAGACAGCCACATCCCACCACCCCAACACCTGTATAATAACTCTCTCACACAAGTGCTGGCACCAAATGTTAATTTACTATAGAATTAGAGTTCTATGTCATGGCCTTTGTTGATCTAATTTAAAAGAAGTTGGTGGAGGAAGAGCAGGAGAGAAATCTGCACCCTCAATTATCACTCTTTATCAAGCTCTGAACTAAATAATCCAGGTAATAATGTCCTAGTAAACAAGGAGTGTGTGAGAAAATAGCCTTTACACTGTAAAAACACCTTCTAATTTTTCTTAATTGAATCACCAAGCTACCTGTCATTAAAAGCCTTCCCTAACTTTGCCAAGTTGTTTTTTTTTTTACAAACAGTGAAGAACAACATGATAAATCAGCCTGGGTGAAGAGAGCCACACACTTTTAATGGACATTGTTCCTGAGCAGGAATACTGTGCACAGAAAGGCTTCTGAGCACACCAACTAGCTTTAGAAAAACTGGGGGCAATGACACAGAAGAGAAGAAATAATAGGAGTGGCTGGCAAAGAAGAAAATAACAGACTTGATTCTTTAAAAAATCAATTAGAGAAAATTCTCTGTATGAAGTTTGGAGACTTCCAGAGCAACTCACAGACAACAAACCAATATTTCCCTCTCTTCTACCATATTATTTCATAAAATAACTCATAACAAGTTTAACCACTAATTTGCTTAAGCTGCATTATAAATGTGGAATTTGTGAATGAAGAAACAACCAAGCCCAGGCTTATCCTACTGAATTAGAAAGTCCTGTATTCTAAAATGTTAATCCTATACATCAACTAAGGAAGCAAATACTAGGAGGTGACATAATCAACAAGCTGAACACCAGACTCGCAAAGCCACAGTAACCGAGGTGGAACAAGGCCACTCGCACTTAATATTTACAAGTTTGGAGACACAGTATTTGTTAAGTACTATTTTGACATTCTGATTTAAGACTCCATCTCTAATAATAATCATAAATGATCAGTAAGTCATCATTGCATAAGAGTGCTTCATACAATTAAAACTAAAACAGAACGGCATACTGAGCAGACACACCAGCCTTAACCAGCCTTGGGAAGTATGGGTCTTTCCACCCCACCGTGGCTATGCACCGTCGATCCAGTGAGGCAACACTGGGCTTGACATAGTCCGTGGCGAGCATGCTACAGTTGGTGAACCATTCTATTCGTACGTACAATGGCTTTGAAAACCATTCATTAATTGCCATTAAGTGCAGCCATCATATCAGGATATGATGTGGCTGCCCCTTTCCAGTCTGTGTCCCTTGGCTGGACCATTGATCCTGATTAAAACTGACTTGTCCTCTCTCCATTTCCCATGGGGTTCTTTTTTTTTTTTTTTTTTAAAGATTTTATTTATTTATTTGACAGACAGAGATCACAAGTAGGCAGAGAGGCAGAGAGAGAGAGGAGGAAGCAGGCTGTCCGCAGAGCAGAGAGCCCCATATCGGGCTCTCTG
>ML098509.1:0-42324 GCA_003697995.1 Taxidea taxus jeffersonii | reverse complement strand
TGTAGGCAGAGAGGCAGAGAGAGAGAGGAGGAAGCAGGCTGTCCGCAGAGCAGAGAGCCCGATATGGGGCTCGATCCCACGACCCTGGGATCATGACCCGAGCCAAAGGCAGCGGCTTTAACCCACTGAGCCACCCAGGCACCCCTCCCATGGGGTTCTATCCTGGGTTGGATCAAAGTGTCTGCTAATAGTTTAATTGAGGAAATTAATTCAAGAACTTTCTCAACCCAGGTAAATCTGCACATCTTAGAAAGCTTCTCATAACATGAATTCTGATGGGGATCTTGTGATGCAGAAGCAGTCAAGAGTCGAACATTTCATTAAGTCAAAATAGGCTTGAATGATACTGTTCCAGGCAATATTTGAAACTGGCAGCAGTAATGTAGATGGCAGCTGAATCAGGCATTTTAAACTTATAAAGCTCAATAATACTATGGGTCTCATCGTAACAGGCTAGTCCAGGTATAAATTACTAGCCTGTGTAAGGATATTTCAGCCAGGAAAACCAGTTTTTAAAAACACTTGTAGCGGCGAATAAAAGGGAAAGAATTAGAAAGAGTACAAGGTTATTTGGGAAGAGCCTATCCTTAAATTGTAGGCAGCAATTTAAGAACCTGTTTTTTTATTATAATCATCAAACTATCTCCCCTGTTTCGTTTCTTCAAAGAAGGCAACCAAAATAGATACTACACTGCCTGTTATATAAGGAAATGAGGACAAAATTAGTTGTTACCTCTAAAATAATATCGTTCCAAAACATAACTGTCATTATCATAAACACAATTAATTAGTGACAAATAAAACTTCAGTAATGACCTTCTTCCAAAACCTACATCCAAAAAAGTTCATTTGAAAATTGTGTTAGTCCAGGTTTAAAAGAGAAAAAAAAAAAAATAAGCTGATGACAAAATATAACTGGATGGCCACAAGATTTATTGGGGGATATGCTTGCAAGGGATCGCAGACAGAAAAGCCAGTCCAGCCCCTGCGCAGGAAAGAGGAGCAAGGAGGTCGAGTAGGAAGGTTCAAACTACAGTGCAATATGAAGAAAGTTTTCACCCTCCTGAGGAATCTTCTGGCCAAAGTCATTTGTCAAAGGAAACTCTTCTGTCCCAGGAAAAGTCTTGCCTTAGTATCCCTCCTGTGCTGTTACTGACTTAGAGCAGCTCTTGGGAAGCATCCATGAGCAAGTGACAGCAGACTCAGCCCTAAGCTAGAGCTGCCTGTCAATTTTGCTCCCCTCAATAGGAGATGCACAAGACCCATTTTCATGGTTGCCACATAAATAAGAGGCCCACACACCATGTGCCTGATTATGTGATAGGGTGGTATGGCATAGGTCTTTAACAATATGAACTAAAAACAAAACAAACAAAAAAAAGTAAAAGGTTTAAAATTTTTATCTAAGTGCAATAGATATAATGTAGGCTTGTAAACAAAAATAGGTATCAGCCTAGAACTGTTTTTGACAAATTGCCCTCCATGATAATAATCTTATGTGTTAACAACTATTTCCTTTTGTTTCTATTCCTGACAACGGTCCCTACTAAAGCCTCTTACATTCTATAAGCAAGCCATGGACAAAAACTTCAAAATCATCCAGTAGTTTTATTTTCTCAATCGCTGATGATTAAGCAGCTTAAAACTGAGAACAGCCAGCGCTAGCCCTTTTATTTTCATTACAGGAAAATCCAATTTTCTGCCCCCAGATTTTTTTATTCTATTTGTAATGATATCAAACACTAAATTAAAAATCAGGATGATTGGCACTGGTATATTAATCTTCATTTTCAAAAAACTGGCATGAAGAACCAGAAATACCACATTTTACACTCAAGGGACCTCAGCCTATATCTGTCTGGGGAAAGAGGATGAGGACTAGGGAGAGAAGCCACCAATATGTGGGCCACTCAAAACATTAAAAATGCACTACAGTAAATATTTAAATTGCTAAGACATTTTTAAATTTGTCCAAAACAGCAGTGGCATGTAAGGGAGGGTAGTAGTCTGCAGGGCACACATGAGAAGCTCTGACATCCCATCTCCCCACTTCTCCTACAGATGATGAGCTGCACAGCCAAGGGAGTCACGCTCCAAGTAACATGAGTGATGGACCCGGAAAGAACACCACTGTTAACAAGTTTGACACTATCGTCTTGCCTGTGCTTTACCTCATTATATTTGTGGCAAGCATCCTGCTGAACGGTCTAGCAGTGTGGATCTTCTTCCACATTAGGAATAAAACCAGCTTCATATTTTATCTCAAAAACATAGTGGTTGCTGACCTCATCATGACGCTGACATTTCCATTTCGAATAGTGCATGACGCAGGATTCGGACCTTGGTACTTCAAGTTTATCCTCTGCCGATACAGTTCAGTTTTGTTTTATGCAAACATGTATACATCCATCGTATTTCTTGGGCTCATAAGCATCGATCGCTATCTGAAGGTGGTAAAGCCATTTGGGGACTCTCGCATGTACAGCATAACTTTCACAAAAGTTTTATCTATTTGTGTTTGGGTGGTTATGGCTGTTCTGTCCTTGCCTAACATCATTCTAACAAATGGCCAACTAACCAAGGAAAATATTCAAGACTGCATGAAACTCAAAAGTCCCTTGGGAGTCAAATGGCATGAAGCAGTCATTTACGTCAACAGCTGCCTGTTCGTGGCTGTGCTGGTGATCCTGATCGGATGTTACATAGCCATATCCAGATACATCCATAAATCCAGCAGGCAATTTATAAGCCAGTCAAGCCGAAAGCGGAAACATAACCAGAGCATACGGGTGGTTGTGGCAGTGTTCTTTACCTGCTTTCTACCCTATCACTTGTGTAGAATTCCTTTTACTTTCAGTCACTTAGACAGACATTTAGATGAATCTGCACACAAAATTCTGTATTACTGCAAAGAAATGACACTTTTCTTGTCTGCATGCAATGTGTGCCTGGATCCAATAATTTACTTTTTCATGTGTAGGTCATTTTCAAGAAGGCTATTCAAGAAATCAAATATCAGAACCAGGAGCGAAAGCATCAGGTCACTGCAAAGTGTCAGAAGATCGGAAGTCCGCATATATTATGATTATACAGATGTGTAGGAGTTAAAAAGGCCATGAGGCCTCCTTACTTGTTGAAGTCAAAGTGTACAGAATGTAAATAAATGTTTCTTTTGATTATCCTTGCGTCAGCCTATCAAAATATGGATAAAAGAGAACAAAAATGGTATGAAAGTTGAGGATAATGTGGAACTAGGAGAAACATAAAGGCGTGCCCAAAAAGCGAGCTAAGCGAGAGGTGGCAAGTAGCCGAGTGGCAGGTTCATGACTAGGGTGTCAGGAGCAGATTGCAGAGGCAGAGAACAGCAAGGCAATGTCAGTGCACTGCAGCCATCTGCCAGGAAATGCTGCTTTGAAGCCACATCAGAGAGAAGAGAAAGTGGAGAGAAAATAATATGTAGCTATAAGGTTTAAGATTTGGGCTCATGTATTGCTGATAGAACTAGGTACATATTAATTACTAGGCCTTCTATCATTCCGTCTGTGAATATGTACGACCTGTAACCATCATCCCTTCACCGTATTTACCAATGTCTAAGACCATTAGAAAAGATTTGTAGTGTGGGTAAGAGGTAGGAGGGAGAAGATTCAACTGTATTTTTTGAGCAATGTGTTTCAAAGATTGAATTCAATTAACTGATTTTAAAAACTCACCCTATTTCAGAGAGAAAAAAATGTGACTTTAAGGACAAGTTTATCTTGGATAAAACACTACATTTGCCATTATTATCTCGTTATGCCGTTAAATCCTCATGAGGCAAGGGTAGAGAAGAGAACATGGAGGCTTGATTAATAATCAAATATATGTGGCTTATAGAAAACTCACTTAATAGTCTTTATTTTAGAAAATCTGGGGTGCCTGGATGGCTCATTTGGTTAAGCATCTGACTGCTGATCTCAGCTCAGGTCTTGATCTCAGCATTATGAGTTCAAGTCCCATGTTAGACTCCACTCTGGGCATGGTGCTTATATAAAGAAAAGAAAAGAAAAGTGAAAGGAAGGGGAGTAGGAGGGGAGGGAAGGGGAGGGAAGGGGAAGGAAGGGAAGGGAAGGGAAGGGAAAGGAGGGGAGGGGAGGGGAGGGGAGGGGAGGGAAAGGAGGGGAGGGGAAGGGAGGTGAGGGAAGGGAAGGGAAGGAAAGGAAAAACTATTAGCAAAATAGTCTTTCCTTTAAGCTATTATCTGCCTTTAATAATGTTCTCATTAGCTGAAAAATTGAAGTTGAAGGTAAAAGTGCCACAGATTAAGTCAAAAAAGCACAAGGGTAATGTTTTAAATCTTAGAAGATTTACTTCTCCTTCAAGATAAATCCTTAAGCCTTCATTCTTCTCAAAGTCATCAGATGCTTGCGTACTAGGTGCCTGATTTTTTCCTCACACTCTATGAGGAGCTGGGCAAGCATTAAAGAAGAACTGAAGGCATCTTTGCCAATTGGCCAACAAAAAGAGGACAATGTGGATACCAGAGACAAAACACACACATACATAACACAGTGCCATAGTTTATTAAACTCTTGCAAACTATCTGCACAATTTCAAAAGTTAAAGTGAACAGATATAAGGGCATGAGAATAACTTAGCCCAAAAAAATGACTACCACCATACAGTACACAACAGAATTTGGGTCCTCCTAAGTTCCTAGTAAGTGAATCAGGTTTGGCAGAGGGACGGTAGCAAAATGGTTAAAAGAATGATCTGATTATCTCTACCAGAATTTCCATCTCCTCATTAAGATTCCAATCCCATAAATTTCAGGGGCACTGTAGTACATGATTAATACACACCTCATTTGGTGACTTGCATTGCCAACCACCCACGGAGTGCCACTAGCTGGGTTAAGATTAACTATGTTTTAAAAAAGAGGGGCACCCGGGTGGCTCAATGGGTTAAGCCTCTGCCTTCAGCTCAGGTCATGATCTCAGGGTCCTGGGATCAAGCCCCACATTGGGCTCTCTGCTCAGCGGGGAGCCTGCTTCCCTTCCTGTCTCTGCCTGCTGCTCAGCCTATTTGTGATCTCTGTCAGATAAATAAATTTTAAAAAATCCTTAAAAAATAAAATAAATAAAAGAAAAAAAAGATTAACTATGTTTTAGATCACCTAATGTGAACAAGCACTTTGGAAGGCCAATTCCTTCCTCCATTCTCCCCATAAGGCCCAAGATGAGTTACAGCTACACTATATAAAAAGAAGGAGCAACAGTGTGGCTGAGAAAATATTCTCAGAATAATGTCTTATCCTCTCCAACCCCTATTTCTCTCTACTACGTCACAGCTCCCAGTCAAAAATCTCAAACTGATACTACCCACTTCACTATGTACTACAAGCTGTTAAATGCGTGGTCACCACGGAACCCGCCAAAAAACTAAGAACCTACAATTTTCAATAGCACCAAATGGTTCCACTTAGCACTCTGGGATTAACAAATACTTCACCACCCCAGACCTCATTTTACCCTCTAATTCATACCTCAATTCTAAATCAATCCCATTTTAATATTTACTATTTCTAAAATTAGACTGCTCTATAGTTAGTGGGGACATTTAATGTGATGGTGGTTTTATTCTCTAAATGATATTAGTACATCAATGGGACATCTTAACACACTGGATTAGGGAAATAAATTGGAAGAGGGCATTATCCCAATTTTTTAAAAAGTCATGTTACAAAAACCATCAAAATTATAATGTTTATATTTTACAGGAATCCCAACACTATAGTCACAAAAATTACTTCTCCAGGACAACCAAGAATTAATCACCTATATTAGTAAAATAAACATCATTAGGAATAAAGCAAATTATTGTGCTAGTATCAGAAGTTAATACAAAATATTACATTAATATTAAAAAAAACAAGAATCTATTTGGCTATTTTTAAAAATCAATAATCTGGGGGTGCACAGTGGCTCAGTTGGTTGAGTGTCTGACTCCAGATTTCAGCTCAGGTCATGATCTCATGGGTGGTGAGACTGAGCCCCATGTTGGGCTCCATGCTCAATGGGGAGTCTTGTTGGGGTTCACTCTCTCCCTCTGCCCCTCCCTCAACTGCATGTGCCCTTTCCTCTCTCACTCATTCTCTCTCTCTCTTGCTCATAATTAAATCTTTTAAAAAATATACTGACAATCTGAAAATTTGAAATCTAAAATTTCTTATATAAGCTCTCTGGATTATATTCAGTATTTCAGGATCCTCTCATCCAGCTATAAATAACAAGGTGATTGTTCCCTTTAAGCAGATCAGAAACATTCAAAGGATTTTTGAAAACACATTTTTCTGTTTTTAGTAAAACTTAAATTCAAAGAAACTGATCTTGTAGAAAATCTTTTGGTGTGTGTATTACTACTCTGTTATATTCATTATACCATTTACACCACTCTATTCTCATTTCCATTCAGTATACCAGTATTTTGTTTTTCAACTAAAGCATCAAAGGAACGGTCATTACGAAAATCCATAAATTTCTACTAAATAGCTAACACAAAATTGTGTTTGTGTCTGTGCACACACACATGTGCTAAAAAGAACATAGCCTAAACAGAAAGAAATGTATGTTCACCATGAGGAAATATGATCTATTAGGAAAAAAATAAAGGAATGTGATATATTACAGAAAGAAAATAAGAAAACGAAGAAAAAGTAGGGTTTGGAGATCACGTATATTTTATAAAACCTGGTTTTCCCCCAGACTAACCACCATTAAGATAACAGCTAATAAATTAATAAATACTTACTAGGGACATGTCATGTTAAAAAAAAAAAAATGTGGGGCGCCTGGGTGGCTCAGTGGGTTAAGCCTCTGTCTTCGGCTCAGGTCATGATCTCAGGGTTCTGGGATCGAGTCCTGCATCGGGCTCTCTGCTTGGCGGGGAGCCTGCTTCCTCCTCTCTCGCTCTCTGCCTGTCTCTCTGCCTATTTGTGATTTCTCTCTGTCAAATAAATAAATAAAATCTTAAAAAAAAATGTGTGCAAGAAGATATTTAAAATAATGTTTTGGGGCACATGGGTGGCTCAGTCGTTCAGTGTCTCCCTTCAGCTCAAGTTATGGTCCCATGGTCCTGGGATCAAGCCCCATATCAGGTTCTCTGCTCAGCAGAAAATCTGCTTCTCCCTCTCCCACTCCCTTTGTTTATGTTCCCTCTCTCACTGTGTCTCTGTCAAAGTAATAAATAAAATCTTTAAAAATATATAAATAAAATAAAATAATACTTCAATTGAAAACATGCTCAACATCACTCATCATCAGGGAAATGCAAGTCAAAACTACATGAAATCACCTCACACATGTCAGAATGGCAAAAAATCAAAAACAAAAGAAACAAGTATTGGTGAGGATGTGGGAAAAAAAGGAACCCTCTTGCACTGTTGGTGGGAATACAAACTGGTGCAGACAGTGTGGGAAACAGTATAGAGGTTCCTTAAAAAATTAAAAATAGAACTACCCTATGATCTAGGAATTGCACTACTGAGTATCTACACAAAGAATACAAAAGACTAATTCAAAGTGATACATGCACCCCTATGTTTATTGGCATTGTTTACCATAGCCAAATTATGGGAGCAGGCCAAGTGTCCATTAACAGATGGATAAAGAAGATGCGACACATATACATGATGAAATATTAATCAGGCACTAAAAAGAATGAAATCTTGCCATTTGCAAAAACATGGATTTACAAAAACTAGAGAGTTTAATGCTAAGTGAAATAAGTCAGAGAAAGACAAATACCATATGATCTCACTCATATATGGAATTTAAGAAATAAAACAAATGAGAAGGGGGGGGACCAGAGATAGAAACAGAGAGATAAACCAAAAACAGACTTAACTCCAGAGATCAGAGGCTATCAGAGGGAAGATGGGGGTTGGGAGTGGGGAGGGTGGGGATTGAGGAGAAAATAGGGAAAGGGGATTAAAGAGTACACTTTATCATGATGAAAAGTAAAATGATATTTCAATACCCCAAAGTGAACTCTAAAAGCAAATATTTGTTAGGATAAACATTTTCAAATTTCAGCATAATACAAGCATTTGGTAAATGCAGAATTACTTAACCTACCCCCTAACCCTCTATCACCATCTAGTGGCAAAGTTCATGAAACAGCTGATGAAAACCCGTGTCCTATATACAGCATGTACACACAGCTTAGCCCTTCCCTACAGTCTTCCTCCAGTCATCTTCAGTGCTACACACACACACACACACACACACACACACACACACACACACACACAGAAAAGGGGGAAAAAAAGAGAGAGAGAGAGAGAGAGACAGTCCTGGAGCTGCCTAGAAAAATGTACAATGGAAATTTCTGAAAAGAATAATTAAGACCTACAAGAATTTATCTTACAGTTGTAAAAAGGACAAAAGCTAAACAGGCTAAAGTACACGAGATTTTATGGGAAAACATTACAAATATTATTTATTCTTTCCTAACTGACATGCAGCAAAATTTTCAACATAATTTATGTGTAGTTTCAAAATTACAAAAAATTGTATTAGAGTTCAAGAGGAAAAGAACCAAGTCAGTGTTAAAATTTTTAATTTATTAAGAAACTCTGGGTATTCAAATGCCAACTTGTGTTCTGAATGTTAAGTTTCTCTTATAAACCATGATGAGATAAGAATCATATAAAATGACAAAAATGGTATAACAGCTGTTAGAGCATATACTTTTTTTTTTGTTCTCATTTGAAAACTCAAGATATGGACTTACATTGGAAATTCATTTATTTCAAACAGTTTCATAGGCAAACATTCTTAATACAAGTAAAGTAGCCAATTTCTCTTTGAATAATGTTGGAGAATACCCAGTGGTTACAGTCTGGCCAATATCCGCAGCTTCTCTCAGAAACGAGCCCCATGTCTGATCAAATCAGCCTAACTTCTGAGCAAAGGTCCAAAATAGTCACCAGATTTCCCAGAACTTCCAATTCTTGCCTTGGTTTAGATATTATAAACAAGAATTTCCAACAACACTCTGGACTTGTTTATCTATACACATACGCAGACAAACACACTACATGTGTAACTAGAGCTAACAAGACTTAGCATAATGGGACTCAACCCCTTAAGCTGTGATGGTATTATTCCGAGATCACATGCACTGCTTAAGATTATTATCACTAGCCTAAACCAAAATATCTTCAATAACATTGAAAGCACCTGTCAATTACCAACAATACCTCTAAGGGTTTTTCAAAAAGCCTAAACCCTATTGTGTGTGTCTTCACATTTTTACATGTTGTTTTATGCAGCCAAAGAAATACCACCATTAAACACAATGGAAGAATGAATAAATATAAGAAAATGTGTATCAGGCTGAACATTTACATTATATAAATTTGAAACATCTAGATCAGAACTTCTAAACCTCATCAAACCTAATGTATTCTTTTTGCAAATATGACTCAACATATTTTTAGTACACAGATATAGAAGCCATAGATAATATGATCTATGTACACATACAATTGCAAACACACACACACACACACAGACCTCACACTGCATGGTAGTGTGGGAACCATAAAATAACTGTGTAAAACTGAAATTGTCCAAAGCAATTTTAACAATAGAAAAATTATGATTGATTTATAATATTTTTAGAAATGTGTCAAAACATTAAAAATGTTCTTGTTGGGTCTTATTGTAGGTTATAAATATATAGGAAATGATAATACTAATAAAACACTGGAAATATTGAGAATTAAAGTGTTTTATTTCCTTGTTAAAAAAAAAAAAAATTTTAACGGTATTGCTTGCCCTCTCACCATGTGATTTACAATACAGAGTAACCATCTTTTTCTATGCCTTGTAGAACTGTGACCTTCCTTTCTAAGTGTGAATAGCTTGCAACATTTTTATCCTTTGAGCTTTTGAAATTATGAATTATAGGTATCCCTGCTTTTTTGAAAGTTTCCATTATAGCACTTCACTTTTATGAAAGACCTCCATTAGTATCTATTCTTGTTTACCAAGGGAAATCCAAAGAGGATTTTCACTTTTATGGAAAAAAAGGTGAAAAGCAAAAAGAGCAATCAGAGTTCATTTTGCTTTAAGCCATTACAGAGGCAGCAAACCCTGAGCAGTGAGAATGGTCCTACCAAACTCTTTCCCCCAGGAACTACACTCAGCATCTCAGCATCAAGCCATGCTGGTTCCAAACCATGTCTGTGAGCATCTGTGCTTTATCTCAACTGATTTTGTGCATCCCTTAGCAAAATGTATCCTGAAGTATAAGAAAAGCCTCAAGGGACACCATTTTTTGAGTCTGGTAATGCTCAAAAATTTTTCCACATAAATTAATGGTAACTGTTTCTTCACTTTACATCATTTCAACGTCTAAAAGGAACACTCTGGTGGGGGGAAAGCCATATTTCGGAGCGTTAGTTCCTTTCTGTGAAATTTTTTTGCCAGCCTCACTTACTCTGGGACATCTCTTCATTTATATCACAAACACTTTTTCATTGATGTCAGTAAGATCACCTGCACTAAGTTCCTCTAGCTGCATCCGAGAGGCTCCAAATCCCCAGTCAGTGATTGTGTCTAGAACTACTCACACTTGATTTTAATTTCATGTTCTGCATTATCACTTTTCATTTCTTTGCTGCTCTTTCATCTATGTTGGTCAATGCTCACTGGTGATTATCCATTTTTGTAGAATGTCATGAGGTTTATCTCGAACAAACAAGGAAGCAACACAATAGCACACTTTGCTGCCTGGGCATGAACCAAGTAAGGCATATGCAATTACCAGTCACTGACAGGCTTTGAAAGAAGTGACATGACTGGCCACTGACTGTGAATGCACGTATACTATTTATAGGAGAAACGGCGGATTGCAGAGCTAGGGCCAAGTCTGTACCTCATGCACGCACTCACAGTTAATATACTGTTGTAACTGAAATTTGAACAATGTGGCTGGGAAACTGGTATTAACTAAATCGTGATAATTCAAATAAGTGTATGTCAGAACTGTCAAACCAAGGACTGCCTGCTCGTGTGTATATGTATATGTGACGATAATCATAACCCTAAGGAAAAATAGAAAGAAATTATAATAAAATCATATGTAATTTAATATCAAATATTAATTCATTCAACACAGATGCCTGCTTGCCTGTCTATACAGTTATGTGAATTCAGTAGCTCTAAATGTTACTTGCAACCAAGTGCCACCTACATTACTACCACTGGTGATGTGGCTTCTAAAATGATACATAATTTTTGAGCAGATTCCAAAAAAAATAGAGTATTTATATTCCTGGGCAAGCAGGCAGTATAATTAAAGCAAAGACACTTTATATGAAAAACACATAAATTATGGGCTCAGATCTTTTATAAGGTTTTATGAGGTTTTTCCACTCATGGGAAAGTTTAATGGGCTATTCCCACAAGAATTATGGAGCAATTCTTCACTGTACAAAAGACTGCTTTATACTTTGTAAAATATCAAGCATCTATGGCCCTTCCACCAAATACTGAGACAAAAACAACTCCAAATTTGACAAAGTGGCCCCCTGTGTAGTACTGTCTACACTGAGAACCCTGATCCATCATCTCTGAAATGGGATGGATCCATCCACCCCTGAAGCATCAGTGGACAGAAATAAGAATATGTCTATGATTTCACCAATATAAAAACCCAGGCCTCTAGATACAAGTAAGGCCTAAATAAATTTGGAAGGGATACAGTATTAGTCATAAATTAATAATCTTTTTTATTCTCATTTCTTTATCATCAAAAAACCGTAAAAAGAGTGATTCCTATGAAGTCTGCAGGCAAGCTTCATGAGGGGCCTGCTTCGACATTAAATGTGTTCTCTGCAAATACTATGAAAGACAGCTATAAATACCAAGGACAGCCCAAAAACAACAGGTTAAAAATAGAACAAGACAGGGCATCTGGGTGGCTCAGTGAGTTACATATCTTTATTTCAGCTCATGATCTTCATGATCTCAGGGTTGTGAGATCGAGCCCCGCGTTGGGACTCCACTCTGGGTGCAGAGTCTGCTTATAAGATTCTCTCTCTTTCTCCCTTTCCTTCTGCCTCTCCCTCCCCTCCTCTTCTCTTTAAAAAAAAAAAAAAAAAAGAAAAAGAAAAGAAAAAAGAAAAAGATAAAATAAACCTGATGATTCACAGACCTGTACCCCTGGGGTAAATAATACATTATATGTTAATAAAAAATAGATAAAAGATAATAATGATGATGATCAAAGATTATCGTGTGTTTCCCCAGTCACTGTCCCAAGCACCTGACATAAAATGTCTAGTCCCCACAACAAGAAGTAAATATTATCTCCATTTTACAGGTGACAAAACTGAGGCACACCACCTAAAGGAATATATGGCTGGGAAGTGAAGGGATGGTAGCTGTTAGGAAGCCAGGGAATCCATGCTGCTACCTGGACTGCATCCCTTTCTCTCCCGACCTCAGGAAGGGTCCTTAACCCTTGAACCGGTTAACAGTACCACCATGCACCCAGCACTTGAGTCATCTCATGCACCCCTCCTTCTCTCACTCTCATGAACAACCCTGCACCCAATTCTGCCCATCTACCCTCAGATATTGACAGTCCAGGCCTCTGTCCCGCCTGGCCCTGTGCTCAGCTTAGCTCAGACCCAGAGGGAGGCCATGTGGTCTCAGAGACAAGCAAGGACCTGGGAATCAAGACCTGGATCCCAACTGTGTGCCATGCTGAGAGAAGAAAATAAACGAACTGCAGGACTTTAAACTAATGGCCGTACTGCTCCAGGCTTTGAGTTTCCTGCTCCTTCCCAGCCATTGCATACCATTTTCTAGTACTTTCAACACTGATCAGTTATTAATGAAATAAAAACAGCAAACATTTTTATTGGGTACTCCCAACGCACTAGGCACTGTTCTTAGTAGCTGACCGGAATCCACCCATTTCATCCTTTAGACAAATCCCTGAGGACGCCCTGCACTATCCCCTTTTTAGAAAGGAAGAAGGTCAGCAATGTTCCCAAGGTCATAGAGCTCACCACGGTTGTTTCTGGGGTCTGGACTCTGCCAGTGTGACTCCAGAAGCTCAGGATTTAACCATGGCTTGATACTGAAATGAAATACTTCAAGCTATTACTGATACTACTGAAAGCCTTGCTAATTATAATGCTACCAAATGCAATTAACAGAAATAAACTACATCAACACTGCAAATAAGGCTGTGCTTTAAGTTGAGACATTCTCTCAACCAAAGACTCAATAATTTCTCTAATAAGCATGAAAGTTAAACCCACTATTAAGAGAACATTAAGGGAAGCCACCAACTATGCATATCTGATCATTTCATTCTCTTAGAATTAAGATGAGCATATAACTCATTGTAAGACCTGGAAACTTTAGAGGGTGAAAGTGTCACTGATGTGGCACAACAGTGTGGGCAAACCAGGATATATGGCCCCCCACGCTCATGACACATAGGAAAACCCATGTCTGTATCAGGATTGTGCTAGTGGTTGAACAAGCAGCTGAAGCCAAGGAGAAAGAACTCAAGGAATCCAGCCATCTCATCTACAAGAAGCCCCACTGTGACGCTCCTTCCACCCAGTTTACTAACACAAACTGAACCCCCTGGATGCTGAATTCGCTACTATTCAACAAAAAAAAATCTCTAATGGATACTTCCTGGGAGTGTGGGTGGTGGTTTCTAGGTCAGCACTCTTTGCTAACAGTTTTGTGTAATACCACAAGAAAGAACCCAGCCCATTTTACTTCCTGAAGGGACACATTATCTAATTCCAGTCTAAATTCTTTCTATCCTCCACCATGGAGCTTTCCTAGCACTATCAGCTACTAAGAACAAAATTTATGATTGGTAGGCTTTCGACAGATTTTAGAGATGGAAGCAGCCTGCAGCCTTCACCCTTCTGAGGCACAAGGCCTCTATGGAGACAATAAACAAACAGGCGGGGCAGGAGGCAGAGCCAGGAGAGGGCCCAGATGTGGGCTATCTTCCACAGCGGGACTAGATAAACTCCACCTGCAGGAAGTCTGTGACACTCCGGCACGCTGAAGCCCCACCCTGTTCAAACAGAAAATAGGTTCCGAGTTAGCTAGCCTTCCAGTCACGATTAAGTCACACCAGCGTAACCACATGTCCTCATTCAACCGGCCTCATGATCCTTGAGGATGATAAGGCAGCAGCAAGAACGAAACAGAAATTTGTCCTCACTGATTCTTTCTCCTGATTATGCCAACTGCTTCACACAAAACAGCCTAAGAATCACCGCTGTGCTCAAATTATTAACTAAGGAGATATCCAACTCTCTACAGCATTAATTGCCTAAAACCACAAAGAATTTCTCAGTCTGGCTGCCAAGGAAATTAAATTGCCAGGGATAACCACACAGCCCTCACCCAATCCCAAGGTACAAACAAGTGTGCTCAGCTCACATCAGCATGCTGGACAGAGAAGAATGATGCCATATAATTTCTGGTGTGGCCTGCTCTGGATGAAAACTGGAAAAAAAGAAACTGCATGTGATCACCCATAATACTTCCTCTGACTTCAGTTAACCTCAGCCAAATTCTCTGAAAATTGCCCACAAAACCTTCCCCTAAACTGGCTTGGACCAGCCAGTTTACCAACTATCAGGATAGCGAGCACCTCCCACACCCACCACAGCCTGAACAAGTGGCATCTGTTTACTAGAATGCTGGGAGACTTTATCTAATAGAAATGAAGTAATTCTCTACATTTGCAAGCCTCATTCCTGCTCCGAGATCCCACTCTCAGTGATTTCTCAAAGCTCATTTTCCTAACTTGTTCTAATAATTTCCTAAAGAGCTGAGCAGTGAGAACTCTAAATAAAATACACAGTCTTATAAAGCCTCTCAATTACTGACCTGGGATGAATAAATAAGCAGATCAGGGGTTCAGAAACCTATAAAAAAAAAAAAAGGAGCTCAAAAATGTATAGATACAAGTGATGACACAATGCCTCTGGGATAATATCATTTAAAAATATTCACAGTTCTTGTTTATAAAATTATATCATCTCACTTATTTTTACCTACAGGATCAGAGCCTCCTGTAGGGATATTCTATGATTCCCCATATTTTAATAACATAAATTCACTCAACACACACTTCTGAGTGCCTAATACAGTAGTGGGGACTGGGAATACCAAACCAAACCAACAAAGACAGCCACCACTGCCCATTCTAGCCTGATGGGCTATAAAAACACAGACCACATGGGATGAATACTAACACCACCAAGGTATCAGGAACATTTCCAGAGACAGTGACAGTTGGGGCAAGTCTTGAGAGCAGACGGAAGTAGTATGATGATGATGAGAAATGGTGCTCTGCAGAGATGCAGAGATCTAAAAGAAAATGCCCTCTTCTACTTCCCCATTACCTTTCCAAGAAACTATACAGAGAAGAGGAAATATACGCACTGAAGTTTTTGTTCTTGTAACAGTTAAAGTTCTCAATTTTAATTCTTTCCTAATAACATCAACTGAAATTCATTCCTTTTGATTCTTAAGGTTAAACACAGTCTAATACTAGCAACACAGAAAATGTTTGAGCACTTCAATTGGGATAAGTTATTCAACACATGACTCAACATTAGTGCCTACCCCAAAGTGAGGTTTAGTACAGTGTCTACAAAATATGTAAATATTGTGTATATCAATACACCTTATAAACTGTCACTTCTGTCATCCTACCAGAAGGTGGACATATTGTACCAAAAATTCGTCCCCATTATAATTCATAAAGATAAATACACAAGTACCAAAAATTCCTGTATCTGTCACTCACTTTGAGAGGTTAAAAAAAATAAAACCATTGTTTTAAAATAACACTAAGTATGTTTTAATGGCATAATTCGTATCACTCCGCTACTCTCAATCAATGCATGGACGTTGGCAGGATTTAATACTTCACATAGAGAAACACAAAAAGACATGTCTGTACTCAGGTTTCCTGACAGATTGTACTTTTTAAAACACATCATCAATTATTTTACCACAAAACACAAAAGATTCATGGCACCCTCAATTAGGAACTCCTCAGCAGGACAGTTAGGATCCTCCCCATTATGCTTAACCCCACCCTGGCTGACTTTCCATCCACAGTATCCTCCCTCGCACTGTTTTGTGTCCCCCCCCCCCCAGATTGAATCTCACCCCATTCTGTAAATAAAAGAGCCATATAGTAAGAACCAAAGGCCATTTCCTTCACAGGTTCTTTTAGAGAGCCACTTCCAAACTCAATTCCTTTAAATATCTCTGTAAATTCATTCATACTGGGCCTTGTACTAAAACTCCTCTGTCATTCTCATCTCCATATATTCCTCAATGTCCAAAAGACACCTGCACAGAGTCATACACCCCCAAACCCACACACAATCATACATCATTTGGCACCAAAAACTTTTAACTTTTTTTTGTAATGATATAACCCAGTAAATAGCTGCTATGGTTAAAATGAACTCACTGAAAATGTTCATAATGATCCAAAGGCCCATCCGGAGGGAATGATTAAATAAATTATGGATTGCCACAGAGCCATGAAGAAAGAATAAGGAATTTCTATACCGGGCTACCAGGAATTAGTCCCCAAGACAGCAAGTAGAGAAAAGTAAAGTACACTAGTTTGTCTTACCATCCAGTGACATAAATGAGGAAAATCTGGGATAAAGCAATAGCAATGAAGTCATTTTTATACTTGCTTAAAAGATTTTGGGGTAAGGAACAAAATAAGACAATTATAGAACCAAGAAGTTAGAAAGTCAGCTTTTAAGGGCAAGAACAGGCTGGATGGAAACAGACTGGAAACAATAACAGACATATCTGGGGATTATGTGTGTTAAGTCCACTCTATCTGTAGTACAAATACACAAGGGATGTTTATATATAACCAGTCTCTCAGCACTGACGGGTCAGATTCCAGCCTGGAAGCAGTGCTAAAGAAAGGAAATGTATGTGTGTCTGTGAGCATGTTGGGTGGGTGGGGTGACCCTCAACTTTGGGGTATTTGAAGGTTCTGAGAAAAAGATTAATCAGGATCAAGTCCTACAGTACTTTGATCTTAAGGTTCCACAAAAGGAAATGGGAAGGGGTTGCAGAAACACAGAATTATGTAGCATAAATCAAAACAGCACAGAGGAAAACACTGTTTTATCTTTTCTTGTTTTATTAAAGATTTGAGACAGTAAGTGGACACACACACACACATGCATAGGAGCAGTAGGGGAAGGGGCAGAGGAAGAGAGGGAATCTCAAGCAGACTCCAAGCTGAGTTCTGTCATGCCGAGCCTTGGGCTCGATCCCATCCATGATCCTGAGATCATGACGTCAGCCGAAACCAAAAGGTGGATGCTCAACTGAAGGAGCCACCCAAGCATCCTTCATTTCTCTTTTTGATAGTAAGTGCTGAAAGCTGAGAACATGACCTTTACCTATTTATTATTTATTATTATTAATATGGTTATTTTACTTCAATTTTATATTGAGTCTGGTATCCAATGTTGAGTAAAGCTTATTATGTGTGTTGCTAAACACAACAAAACATTAAATGTTAAAATATGTGAAGAGCTGATCAATAGTTTGTCAGGATAAAATGCTTTTGCAAACATTAATAAGACATTTATTTCCAGGGCGCCTGGGTGGCTCAGTGGGTTAAAGCCACTATCTTCGGCTCGGGTCATGATCTCAGGGTACTGGGATCCAGCCCCACATCGGACTCTCTGCTCAACAGGGAGCCTGCCCACCGCCTGCCTCTCTGCCTACTTGTGATCCCTCTCTCTGTCAAATAAATAAAATCTTTAAAAAAAAAAAAAGGCATTTATTTCCAACCGCAAGAGAAAAATGTGTACAAAATCTTCACATTGAAGAAAAAAAAAAAAGATAATCATCATATTTAAACATATCCACAAAATGCCCAGCACACACCTCAAAGAAATTCAAAATGGTGGCAGGGACAATTTGCAATCCTGCATTGAAATATATCTGAGTCATCCATGAATAAGCTCCTTCCACACACTGGGACAGCTAAGGCCAATTTTTCAAAATGTGGGTGACATAGTGAGGGGCACAAAAAAGGGAAAACTCCACTCCTAAACTTTGCTGCTAAGAAGAGGGAGTAACGGCGGACATATAAGAACAGATTTGCATCCAGTGGGGGAAAAAACTGATGAGAGAATTGATTTAAAATATAAAACTAAAATCCTCAAGAGAAGTTGAACATCATTGTTTTTGTTGCATAAGCCCCTTTCAATCCTCTTCCTTCCTCTTTGGGTTTCACCTAATCTTTGGCTGCTCTAGTCTTACTCACTCACTAGGTGTCTGAATTCTCTTGTCATTGCTATCGTCCTACTGGTACTCTGACCCTTATTAAAATTCTGCTCTCAGGCCACAGGTCTGCATAGCTGTCCAAAACTAGAGCAGCTACTGAGGAGGCATCCTGGGAGTGGAGTGAGCTGAACAGACAAAACAGGCTGGGAGGTAAGGCATCTGCCCAAAAGAGGAAAGTTTCTCCAAATGTTATAAAATCGCAGGCTCCAAAACAGGAAGGCAGGGAGGCTCACACATGGCCACGGCCATGTTTCAGAATTATGTGAACACATCTGGAAATACAGATTCCTGGAGCAGCTGGGTGGCTCAGTTGGTTAAGTGTCCGACTGTTGGTTTCAGCTCAGATCATGATTTCAAGGTCACTGGATGAAACACCACAGTGTTGGGCTCCCCAGTGAGTGGGGAGTCTGCCTGAGATTCTGTCTCCCTCTAAGCACATCTTACCCCACCCCCATTAAAAAAAAAAAAAAAAAAGATTTCTGAGCCCAAAACACAAGGATTCAGATTCAGTTCCTCTGAAGCAGGGTCTTGGAATTTGCATTTTTAAAGCTCCCCAGGTGATGCTGATGGCCAGTCAGATATATAAACAAGGACTTCAAGGACTTCAAAAGAGTCAGAACTGCTCAGAGTTCCTAGGGAAGCAGAGGGTAGAGAGGACCATCCACACCCCTAGAGAGAAGAGGCAGCAGCTCCAGGTGTCTCCTTTCAAAGTCTCCCAAGCAGGGAAAGATGAATCACAAGACCTGACCTAACCGCTCTCTCAGTAAGGTCCTATGGCCAAAAACCCTATGAAAGCAGGACGCGCAGTCTTAAAAACACAAGATGAGGAGCACCTGGGTGGCTCAGTTGGTTAAGCAACTGTCCTCAGCTCAGGTCATGATCCTGGAGTCCCCGGATTGAGTCCCGCATGGGGCTCCCTGCTCAACAGGGAGTCTGCTTCTCCCGATGACCTTTCTCCACCCATGCTCTCTTTCTCAAATAAATAAATAAAATCTTTAAAAAAAAAAAAAAACACACTTTAAAAGAACGCAAGATGACGACTTTGGAACTAGAGTGTATTATGCTTAGCGAAATAAGTCAACTGGAGAAAGACAACTATCACATGATCTCCCTGATATGAGGAAGTGGAGATGCAACGGGGGTGGGGGTTAAGGTGGTAGGAAAAAAAATGAAACAAGATGGGACCGGGAGGGAGACAAACCAAAAGAGACTCTTAATGTCATAAAACAAACTGAGGGGGGGGGGGGGGGGGGGAGGGGGGGGGGGAGAGGGTGGTGGGGTTACATTATATGTTTAAATAAAAAAAGCTTAAATTAAAAAAAAAAAAAAAAAAGAACGCAAGATGAACAGATAATTCACTAAGCTCTTCTTGGAGACTTACATGTTCATCTTCCAGCAATTCCAAGGCAAGTACAGCCTTCAATTCTGCCTCTACGACTTGTCCTGGCCCCTGCCATCCTTATCACATGCACCACTTCATCTGCCCGCCATCACTGTCTGCACGCTCCTCATCTCACACTAAAATTCTGTGTGCATACCATCAGCAATTTCTGATGAGAAAATATACTTTTCCTGGGTTCCCAGCACATAATGTCCCAATGTACCCGACTCTCAGATGCTTCATGGATTAACAAATCTGTGTTCAGTGTTCATCTGGTTCTAGAAAACACCCACAGGACTGGAGAAGGAATCCTAAACTCAGGCTCTGAAGTCCAGTCCTACCACCTCCTAGCTTGGACAATTTACGTTTTCGGAGGCTATATTTTCTCATCTGTGAAAAGGCATAATTATCCCTCAAAAGGTTCCTTTGTAAACTGGCTGTAGAAGGATCTACTACAAAGAAAGTGCTCCTTAGTTGAGCATGTGTATCTGGGCTCCAATCCAATCCTTGATAATGAGTATTCCTTGAGTCTCCAGCTTGCCACCTTTGCCCTGTCACCTGCCAATGTAATTGCAGACAGATGGCCCAGGCTGGCTTCCCACAAGCCAAATACAGTGCACAGTCAATCAGGTTTTGTTTGGGCCCACCAGACATTAGTCTTACAATGATCTGGCAAAGTCTTTGATTTAGAAAGGACATGCAAAATCAGGAGAGATGTGAAAGTGCAGTCAGGAGCACTGCTCCAAGAGCTGCTCAACCAGCCTCCAAATCCCAGCTCTAAGAAGTCTGGACCTAACTAACTCTGTGCCTCAGTTTCCTCCTCTATTAAGAAAAAAGGTGAGGGGAATGTCTGGGTGGCTCGGTTGTTAAGTGTCTGCCTTCGGCTCAGGTCATGATCCCAGAGTCCTGGGTTGAGTCCCACATCGGGCTCCTTGCTCAGCAGGGAGCCTGCTTCTCCCTCTGCCTGTTGCTTCTCCTGCTTGTGCTCTCTGACAAATAAACAAACAAAATCTGAAGGAAGGAAGGGAGAGAGAGAGGGAGGGAGAGACGGAGGGAGGAGGTGAGGGGGACAGTAGCTCACGGAGTTGTGAGACCTCAGGGACTTTAAACATATAAGGTGTTCAGAACAGTGCACACAATCAACACAGAAGTTTCTGGTGACACTGGCTCATCCATTGGACCCTGACAAGCTCTGACCAAGTGGCAGCTGACCCTCTGGGTGGGCCATGAGATCTCTACTTTACAATTCCTTAATTCTTTGGGGATCTCAGACAGGATCTATGTCACTTTTCTAGACTACCAGCCATCACATGACCACTTATATTGGGCTATCTCTTTGGCCTTGGACTTAACAAGACCTGGTACCAGGAAGAAAACAAGCAGCTCCAATGAGTTTAAACTTCCTCCCAGTCAAACTCAGTAGCAGGTACTTGAGCACTCCATGGCGAATGCAAAAAGCTTGAAAGCACAAGGACAATTAATGGATGCTTCTGAGACCATGAGAATAAATAGTGCCTACAGGTATAAATCAGAAGTCCTGAGAGTTGCAGCTAGGAGACTGTGAATGCCAAATCATCCATTAAATCAGCAGGTTTACATCTGAAGGACGCTGTCTGTGCCTGGTAATAACCAGCCTCTGAAGGCTAGTCCTTACCTACCTGTAATTCCCCACAACATCCCACTGCAGCCGAAACCAACAAGCCTCGAAACTGCACGCACACAGGTGTTCAAAGCCCCAGCAGTCTGGACAGCAGCAAGGACTGCAAGGGCCCCCAGGAGCACAGAAGAATCCATCTCTCACACAGACCAAAGCCGGAAACCTAAAACCATCCGTGGGTCCCTTGGGGCCTCTGCTCAGAGTATTAAGGACCAATAGTGACTATTTGTCTAAGAAAATGTGCTTCATGAGGAAAGAGACTTGGGTCTGATGGGGTCACAGCTCCATTTCCAGGATCTGGAACACTGCCTACCACAGAGTAGGTACACATGAAGTATCTACAACAGCACCCAGTTTATCATAAGCACATAAATAAGAACAATTATTGTAACTGCTCGTGTATATGTTATGTTTTTAAATCAATCCAAATTTCGTAAGTTAAACCATAAACCCATAATATGGCAATGGAACAACCCAAGTGAATGCACCTGAACGCAGCCTTCTACAGAACTCTAGGGTGCATGGTTTTCTTTCTTTCTTAATCTGGTTCTAAGTCAGACACTTTGATGCGGCCTTTGTAGCCCAATTCTGAGGCTTCCAAATCTAACTGCACAATCTTACTCCCTAGGAAAGATACTGGAACACTCTTCAGGACATGACAAACTAGACAATATAACTTCAACTAAAAATAGGAAGCAGCTCCTGCCTTTTGCTTTCAAAACAGTAACGTAATAAGCAGCACACCATGAGCAAAAGGTGAACAAATGATGCGTTTAACATAAGTACTACTCACGATCTGTCAGTAATGCTCAAACATGGAAAAACTAATGTGGAAAAAAATGGCCAAAAGCAGCACCTCTTATCTAACAGCCATGGCCGCTGATGTTGAAATGCTTATTTACTCAAATGTTAATTCTGCATTTCCAGGCAGCCCCAATTCCCACCTATTTGTGAATAGTGCATAACACTGGGAGGCTGCTGACTATTTGCTCCTGGAAGGGGCTTTCACAGAACCACTTCCTACCTGCCTCACTTGCCCATGTCCATTCTCCACCTTGTACCATCACAAGTTGGTGTGTAGTTTACAAGTTTACAAAGAAAACCTCTTTAGATGGTCGCCTGTTCATTTGCCAAATGATGTGGGGATGTTGAAAAAAGTAGGAGAAAATTTCAAGGTGGGGGAGGAGGTAGGGGGAAGCTGACTTTTTCTGGATCACTGAAGGCAAAGAAGTAGCTAGCACAGAAGCCAGCCTGATGCCTGCAGAGATCCAAACATCTCTCTGTTTCCATTTCCCAGACTTAAGTTCTAACAGATCAACTGAGCAGTGACAGGAGACCGATTATTCTGTGGTTTCTGTCAAGTTCCTGATTTTCATCTGTTCTTGAAGACGAGCAGAACTCGAGCAGTCTTAATCTGGAGTGTACACGGACACATTCTGACACGAACGCTGTTTAACCCGCAGGCGCAAGGCGACGGGCAGGTAAGGAGACAGCTTTGCCGTGAGAGCATGTGAGCGTATGTGCATGGTGTAGGACAGCAGAAAGGATTTGTGAGCTGGGCAGCAACACTGCCCGGCAACGCTGGATCACCCCCACTCCCAGTAAGTCACTTTTTGTTTGAGAATAATAATTGGTTGCTATGGGATTCTATTTGCTCACACTGAGTCCAGGATCCAAATCTGAAATTTTATCATTGATGACTACTTAGGATTTCCAGTTGTGGCCGTTACAATATATCTGTAAGAAGAGATGTCAAAGAAAATGCCAAAAAGGTGTTTATCTGGGACAAATGTAAAAGCTTGTACATGTGTATCGAAATTGCCCCAAAAACTACAAAATCAATTATTACAATACTTAGAAGTTAGTGTGAATGCTTTTGTTTACAATTGTATGTATGCCTAGATATACAGTTATTACCTCTGTGTGTGTGTGTGTGTGTGTGTGCATACATACAGGTAAAAGCTTTTATCTTTGTTGTTATTGGGATAACTTAACCCTCATAATACCTAAGAAGATAATTTATTTGCCTTTAAAGATAATTATAAGCTGCAAAAACATCTCTCATGCATAGCAAAAATTTGAGTTAATATGCTACTTATTAGGGTCTATGACTAATCAGCCAAATTATTTCAAATACTCTAAACATTATGAATTTCAGGTTACACACAGGAGAATTAACAACAGATCCACAGTGTGAGCATAGTCAACCAACCTCATGCAATCCATCTAGTCCAGAAACGTATTTTTAAGAAAGTATACCTAATGCTACGGAGAAATGAATCAAAACAGTCAAAGTAAGGTTGGGGGTTGGAGGGGGGCGCACCTGCAGGGCACAGCCGGCTAAGGGCCCAACTATTGATTTCAGCTCGGGGTCATGATCTCAGGATCTTAAGATTGAGCCTGGAATTAGGCTCCATGGAGCCTGCTTAAGATTCTCTCTTCTCCTCTCCCTCTGCCCCACCCCACTTGTAAAAAAAAAAAAAAAAATTTCACACTGGTAAAAAAATAAACTCCCCACACATAGGTTGCAGTTTACATATTCATTTTGTTAAAACAGACTTGAAACAAAGTTTTTAGCACTAAAGAAAAAAAACTTAAATACCACTGATAAGTTTAAAAAAATACATAATGTACTCATCAAATACCAAAATAATATATTTTTATAATTTTTGAAAATAAAAATTTTATATTTCCATAAAATCTGTATAAATACACATATAACAGTATGCACACACATCCACAACTGGTAATAGACACAAAAACTCCAAGTTATCATGTCCATTATAGTGCAGTTAAGGAAGAAATGAGGGGACACCAAGATACTCCAAGCATGAAAACCCAGTAACGGGAAGTAGACAGGGTGTGGGGAAAGAATTAGTGCTTGCTGAAATGTTATAGTGCCCCTCTGCCACTTGAGGAAGCAGGTAGAGAGGATGTAACTATCCTGTCCAAGGCCACCCAGCTGATCTCACCATGAGCCCGAGCCCTCTGATCACATGGAAGGAGCTTGTGCTCTATTCATGGAGCTCCTGAGGCCACGGGATTTCAATCAATCCAACCTTACCACGCCACACCTGTTCCCTCCCCTTCCACCCTCCTCCGCCAATTCACCCATCAGCAGATCCTAAAATCCTCTTCAACTACTTTCATCTTCTATCATGTATTTGTAGGGTAGTATCTATAATTTTCTGGCTGTAAGAATGCTCCATCCAGTATCAGACACATATATTAGGGGGCAAGTTATGCTTGAAACATAAATTACAATTATGCCTGACATCTTTAAACAATACAACTTGGGAAGAGACAGCAATAGAAAAAGAAAGTTTCTCAAAATCAGGAGAATTGGCGGGGAGGGGAGAAGAGGGAGAGGTGGACCACTTTAAAATAGCTGATGTGTACACTAGGCAGCAAGGGACTAAGTAACTACCCTCTAAGAGGCCAGGCCACCAAGCTCCCTGAGTCCCAGTCCCTGATGTAATATTCCCAGCTGATGCTGCTTATCTGCTTTGAGAATCACGGATCTATAGCTGAACCCCACATTCACATTCACCTTACTAATAACACTGTTTACAATCTAAGCCAGTTAATGACAGGGCAAAATAAAGAATAAATGCTTAACAAGCAAAACCACCACATTATTCCCACATAATATGACATTATTCTTAACTAAATAATTTTTAAAAGGAAGGGAAGGAAGGAGGGAGGGAGGGAGAGAAGGAAGAAGAAAGATGGAGGGAACAGGGTCAAGGTATTTCCCATTAGATCAAAGATGGTTTCTACAGTCAACTGCTGGACAAAGGAATATTGTTGCCTCTAGAGTGAATTTAGGTGTTGAGGCTTTCTAAGCCTCATCTCTATGGTAAGAATCTAGAAGTCACCTTTATTTCATTTGGTTTCAGCATTGCCTTGAAAGTTAGGTTGGGGGGCACCTGGGTGGCTCAGTGGGTTAAAGCCTCTGCCTTCAGCTCAGGTCATGATCCCAGGGTCCTGGGATGGAGCCCCACATCGGGCTCTCTGCTCAGCGGAGAGCCTGCTTCCCCCTCTCTCTCTGCCTGCCTCTCTGCCTACTTGTGATCTGTCTGTCAAATAAATAAATAAAATTAAAAAAAAAAAAAAGAAAAGAAAGAAAGTTAGGTTGGTATCAAGCAAGCTTTCTCAACTTCCCAGCATGAACGGTCTCTGGAATACCAAGACCACACCAGTCCAGAGATAAGAGGTTGAAGCCACACAAGCCTAATCCGCCATCCTCCTTATGGGTATCCTCACTTGCAGAAGGCTCTCTAATAGAGGACTATTGGACAATAAGGAGAGTCTCTTTCAAATGAAAATTACATCATTGGCATAAGAGTGCCAAGCCTTTTTAGGTAGAGCAGTGGTTCTTAAAGTGTAGTCCTCCCCAGGCAAGATTCATCAACATCACCAGTGAACTTGTCAGACATGCAAATCTTTGACCCCAGAACTACTGAAGTATGAAACTTTGGGAGTGGAGCTTGGCAATCTGTGTTTTAACAAGTCCTCTAGGTGATTTGCTGCACATTCAACTTGGAATTCCACTGGGTAAAATACACCCTGGGACAGGGTCAGGCATAACTGTAAACAATACCCCACCCCTACTTCCTACTTCAGAAATGTCCTACTTTGGACAAGATGTTATACAGTCATTCTTAAATTTAAGATTAAATACTACAAAGGGGATTCATTGGCCAGGCTCTATTTACTTGGGATTTCAAATGAGCTTTATTCTGCTGCTACATTCTAGTACTAAACCCACAGATGCATTGCCTCATGAAAGCCAAGGGAACAAGACTACAGAAATCAATTTCAGTAGAGGTATACTATCTTTACAAAAATATTACCCATTAACATTACATAAAATGTCAAGCTTCCTGAGTATGGGATCAAGTCTCCTCCATATCTTTAAAATCCTTTTAGCTAAATACTCTGGCTCCTCTGCAGGTACTTTTCTTCTCCTGATTAGCACCGTTTAAAATGACAAGCCTAGTAGGTAATTTACTAGCCTTATTTTTATAGTAATAATTCAGTTACATTAATTCCCAGAAAAACCAAGCCACAAAGCTTCCCACTCCACTGTTCCTTTAAAGGCAAAGTAAAATGTAGGTCATATGCTTTTGGATCTGATCAATTTTTGATTCCTTTGAAATCCTTTGCCTTCACACAGCCTAAATTATATAGGGTTTTTTATTCAACTCCGAAGTCTTCCATCTGCTGTTTCTGAAAAGCATCAAGGGCCTCCGACACCACGTTCTGACCCTTCATCTCTCAGATGAGAAAAAAATCACAGAGGGGTGATGGCTTCTACTGGATTACATACATCTGTCATTAAAGTCAAACTCTCAAAGAGAAAAAGATCAGCTATTTGGCTGCTCAGGCTTGACCCACAGGAGATTGTGCACTTTGGTGTGGTCACCAGGACAAAGAATTTCAGTCTCAGTTTTCTAGGATGACACACACTGATTTTTATCTCATCCCTGGACTATAGCGACTATTCACACTAAGCCGAGTTGCAACATGTCAAGTTTTCTTTTACTGTGGGAGAGACATCTGGCCGGAAAGCAGGACTCACTCACTGCTTGCCGTATCTTTCCAGTGAGTTCAGCCCTAAGGTCCATGGCTGATATATGAGTTCATCTAAGGAATGCTTCCATCCTGCTAGAGGGTAAATGAAATCTTTTCATTCTAGAAAATTTCAGTCATTCATTCATTTAGCAAACACTGATTCCACACCATGTGCCCCCCTCCATGATTCGAGATGCTAGGGGAACTTCACAGGGAGCAGACTCCCTGACCTCATGAGGCTTACATTCTAACAGGCACAAAAACAATCCCTGACAACTTCAATTCTTTCTCCAAAGAAATGATACTTACTCAGTTATGGCAACAATCTCTGGGCATACTTTAATGTACTAGATATTTTTTAATATTCTTTATAGAGACTTGAAAGGGAGCTAATCTCATCAGAAGCCAAACAACATTTATGAACTTGATCTGAATCCCTGACCTAATCTTGTTAGAAGCTGACTGATAGCTCTACCTGTACTGATGACCAAAAAAAAGGATATGGAAAACGATGCAAAATTCAGTTAAAAATCCCAGGAGTTGGCCATAATATTTAATATTCTCTTTTTCCTGCCCCTGAAACTGCCTACCTATGTTTCTGCACAAGGATCTCACTGCCTCTTTCCCTATTCCAAACATCTCTGCGCCCACCATTTTTATAGAAGTGAAAAAAGGAAGAGAGAGGATATGCCCTGAGATAAAAGAAAACTTAAAATGTAAGATTAGCTGTCTTGTATTCCCTGAATCTATGAAGAGTCAAAACACAGCAGCAGGCCCCTTCACCATCCCACTGAGACAGGTAGTTTGGTGAACAACAAAAAAGGGGAACAAAGAATCATTTTCAGAAAAGGAGCTCTCCCTTAAATACATCATTTTAGGTTAAAATACTTAATGCACACTTACTGCCTAATCTTTTGGGGTTGTGGCAAGACTCTTTGATTTTTCTGAGTATGGGCCTGCTAATTTTCCTTCATAAACCATAACATGAGCATACTGCCAATAATGTTCAGCTTCTTCATTTACTTCAAGTAGTATGAGAATTTTTAAACACTTGGGAAGCCATGTGAGTAAAAACAAAACACAAAACAAAATAAACCCAGACCTAGATTCTTTTTTTTTTTTTTTTTAGTATTTAAAATATATTTTAATGAGAACACAATGATTTACATTTCTTAATACGAAACTGCTCTGGCCTTAGGACTTAACTGCTTCTTGGTCTATGGGGTTTCGATGCCACCGCACTAATTCCCCAGTGCTCTTGAGGCACATGTTGGACATGTCCTCCTCTGCTGGAAGTCCTTGAAGTAACTTCAGGGGCTTGATCCTTATCAAATGTTTAACCACTTTCAGTTTTGCATTCACTGAAGGGATATTCTTGTGAACTTGAGGAGTAGGTGCTTTTTCTAGTCCAAGCATCTTTATTGCATCTTTTTCCCAATATGGACGTCTTTTTGTACTTTTTATTCTGGTAACAATATGCAGTTTATGAGGGTGCTGTGGATCCCCACCATATTTCTCATGATCTGCTAGTGAAGGCTGAAATACTTTATCTGGAATTCTTGACTTGGTAAATTTGTGACGAATCCAATCCATGTAAATAAGAGACTCCATACCTTTTGTCATCATTTGGAGTCTGCCTGGAGGCCTCTGAACTACTGAGTGCAAAATCCCCTCCATGACTGTGATGACAGTTTTCTTCTGAGGCGAGTGAAAAGTGAACAGAGGAAAGATGACCAAGTGCTACACTCAACCCCAGCCGTCATCCAGACCTAGATTCTTATGTGTCTTTTCAGATTTTGTTCCGTGAAAATTTCATTTGGGGCACCTGGGTGGCTCAGTGGGTTAAGCCTCTGCCTTCAGCTCAGGTCATGATCTCAGGGTCCTGGGATCAAGCTCCACATCGGGCTCTCTGCTCAGCAGGGAGCCTGCTTCCTCACCTCTCTCTCTACCTGCCTCTCTGCCTACTTGTAATCTCTGTCTGTCAAATAAATAAAAATCTAAAAAAAAAAAAGAAAATTTCATTTTACACAGGTAGAGCTACATACATATGTTTGTATCTTTCTTTTACACATTCCATCATATAACATAAACATTCTTGCATAACACTAAGAATTCTGCAGTTATTGTCCTTAACAGCTCCCTAATATCCTTGTCCCAAACAGCCTTTATTTACCTAAATAATCCAGTAATTTGATTCAATGTTTCCATTGTTTTTGCTGTGATAAATAATGTTCTGATTAATTCAAACCTTGCTCTGCACTTTGGGTTTTTGTTTGTTCTTAGTAGTATCTTCCTAAACTAGAACCACAGGGTCAACAGTAGTAAATAAGGATCTCAATTCACCTTACCAAACTGCCCTATCATAAAAACTGCACATGGGGTGCATGGGTAGCTTAGTCGGTTAAACATCCAACTGTTTATTTCAGCTCAGGTCATGATCTCAGGGTCATGGGATCAAGCCCTCCATCAGGCTCCACACTTGATGAGGAGTCTGCAACTCTCTCTTTCTTAAATAAATAAATCTTTTTTTTTTTCCTTTAGCTGCATAATTTACAATTTCACCAGTTGAGAGTGATGGTCTCAGTGCATCTTTACCAGCACTGAGGTTTTTGTGTTTCATGGTTGGTTTTAGGTCTTTGTTAGTTTCATTGGTAAAACACACATGGCGCATATTTTTGAGATTTTGGTATGACTTTGAGTAAAGGTAAAGTCAAGTATGACTACAGTTCATCATGTCCTTATGTCTGTGAATTTCTTGTTCAGGGCATATGGATGGAGAGATGGGAGGTATGCAGAAATCAGCAATGATGCTTCCTCATAGTTTCATTTATCCAGTTGATATATTTGTAGACTTAGGTATAGATACTTGAGTCACTGGATTGGCCACAAGCTAAAGTTCCCTAGAATACCAGGTCTTGCAGGGTACATTTGCACATCAGTGGTTCCCCTGAGTCACTGCTGCAGGCAATGGTCTTGGAGTTAGGGATGCCAGCACACAGTATGGACTTTCCCAGCAGGTCCTTATAAATCCTCTTACAATCCTGGGAGGAGATAAGCCTGAAACCCACACACAAGAGCTACAATGAAAGGTCATTCTGGAAGATCTGTTGTATCTCAACTCCAGACTCAGCTGGAAGCCAAGCATATGATATCTACATTCTTAAGCCTTCAAAAGAATGGAGTCTGTCTTAGCCTAGCAAGGAAATAAAACAGTGAAGTCTGTCAACAAATGTTCAGTGGATGGACAGTGGTAAGGAGGATCTTAACGAACTATACCATCGAAACAACACTTTGCTTCACTAGTTATTATCTAAGTCCACTCCTAAGGACTCCTAAGTCCACTCCTGCCTAAGAAAAGATGCATGCTGTGCTTTCGCTAAGGGAGACAGCTAGTCCTCAAATCTACAAAGCCTAGGAATGGAGCACAACAGGAAAGAGCAAAGAGCAGCATTCTGGAATCCAAATATATGGTTTCAAACCTTAACTCCACACCACTTACTCTGATATCACCTTGATAAAGTTATTCAATGCCTCTATGACTCAGTTCCCTCACTGATCATTGAAATTAAATTAATTCATATGCATAAAGTACCCAAACAATGACTGTCATGACATCAGAGTGCAATCAATGTTTACTGATGTCATCATCATCATCATCTTATTTCTCAGTAACATAGTACACTGGTTTGATGACTATGAGAAGAGTAGAAGCCAAAGGGACATATTCAGAGCCTACCTTGCCACTTAAACTCTGTTTGCTCAGTTTTACTTATCTGTTAAAATACCTACCTAAGAAGCACTACTGTAGTTGTTATACTACCTAATATATAGTCGACAATCAAAAACTACAGCCACTCATATATATAAAAACCTACAACATCACACATAATGTAGCAAATCTACATTCCAGCCCCTGTCCTCTGCTGCATAGCTATCAAATCTCTATCCAAAGAACCCTAACCGGCATTTAACTGTCGATTCAGCATTTCACTTGGGGCAGTGGATGAAAAGCTACCTTCCCTCAGGAGGTAATTCCTGAGAAGATACCCACTTAGCATGTAGGCTATAATCTGGGAAAAAATGATGTGCTGCACTGTGGAGTTAAAATAGGAGCTCACAGAAAGGAAAGAGCATTGTGTACTGAAGCATCCAGTGGACAAACACTGGATGAAGAAACAAAATTAGGCCTCGTCTTGAAAAAGGAAACTGACACACCAACAGAGGGGTGGGAAGGAATATACTGAGGACGGAAACAACTTCAATTAATATGTTTACTGACCCTTAAATATGTCTTCCTTTATTCTTGCCTTGATCCCTTGACCGGAGAGATCTTGATTCTATTTGGAATTATTTCCCTCCAATAACCAATCTCTACATTTATCAATTTCCATCTTCAAAACACAACATAAACCATCTCTTGCCCACACAGCCTTTCCTGTCGACCTTTTTTCTGAGAGCTCTTGTGGTGCACACTCCCTGCCATCTTTCCAATACTCTACACCATGTACATAGTTTACAACATGCATTTAACAGCCTTACTGCTCTAAGTGCAAGTTTCACACCTTTGATTTTTTTTCCCCACTTAATTTAGGTTTGAGTGTAAGCTATATAGGAAAAAGTGGAAAGCAGATCTGAAATGTAAATTCAATGGGTTTTGACACCAAGTAAACACCACCCCAATTACTATATTTCCATCACAAAAGTTCCCTTACACTCCCGTTTCCACTCACAGGTGTCCACTTGCCTCATTTCTGCCACTAGAACTTAGTTTTACCTGTAGTAGAATTGCATTTAAATAGAATCACACATTACATACCCCTTTTGTGTCTGACTTCTTTAGCTTAGTTTCACATTTTGAGATTATCGAGATCATACTGTTGGCACATATCATTCCTCTTGATCACTAAGCGATATTCTACAAGTATACCACAATTTCCTTATCCATTTTAAACCTCTGATGGACATTTGGGTCATTCCCAATTTTTGCCTGTTATGAATAGAGTTGCTATGAACATTCTTTTTAGGCACATATGCTTTCATGTTGCTATGAACATTCTTTTTAGGCACATATGCTTTCATTTCTCTTAGCTAAACAGGTAAGGAATTAAATTACTACCTCATTAGCTGTATGTTAACTTGATTACAAGTTACCAAACTGCTTTCGAAAGCAGATTTTCTACTTTCCACTCCAACTAAAAATTATGGAAGTACTAATTGTTCCATTTCCTTGTAAATGGTTAGTATTATCAGTTTTCTTGGTATCTGTGGCTTTCTATTGTTGTGGAGTACTGGAGGGTGGGTTTTTTGTGGGGGGGGATTTTAAAGGGTGTGAAGTATTACCTCATCATTTCAATTTGCACTTCCCTGATGACTCATGATGTTGAACATCTTTTCACATGTTGCCTGGTCAAGTATATTCTTTTGCCAACTGCTTCTTCAAGTCTTTCGGACATTTTTTAATTAAGTTATAAAAATTCTTTAAATACTCTGAGTCCTGGGGCATCTGGGTGGCTCAGTGGGTTAAAGCCTCTGCTTTCAGCTCAGGTCATGATCCCAAGGTCCTGGGATTGAGCCCCATATCGGGCTCTCTGTTCCGCAGGGAGCCTGCTTCTTCCTCTCTCTCTGCCTGCCTCTCTGCCTGCTCGTGATCTCTGTCTGTCAAATAAATAAATAAAATCTTCACAAAAAATTAAAAAAAAAATACTCTGAGTCCTTTAACATAGGTATGTATTGTGAATTTGTCCTCCCCACCTATGGCTTACCTTTTGTTTTCTTAATGGTATCTAATGAAAAAAGGAAGTCTAAAATTTTGATAAGGTACAATTTATTAACTTTCTATTTTATGGTTAGTGCATTCTGTATCCTAATAAATTACTGCCTATCCAAGGTTGTGAGCATATTCTGTTTTCCTCTAGAAGTTGGGGTTTCAGTTTTACAATCAGATATATAATCCATCTTGAATTGCTCTTTTGATTCCTTATTTCATCTGGTAATAGATCTCTGCGAAGAGGAATTGACCTAAAAACATTGCTGACTCATCTATTAATACCACAGAGGTTGAGAGAAATGTATTTTGAAAGCCTGTTATAAAGGCCTATGCTCAGCCTCAGGGACATACTGGATAGAAAACCTACTAACAGGAATTGTGACCGAATAGAGCAACACAGAATATCCAAATGAAAGTGATGGTCTGGCCCTGCCTTATAATAAGCTTTTGACTAGGGCAGGGATAATCCAAAGTTTCCATTTCTTTATGAACATCAGTTTAACCCAGCAAGGGAAACAGAGAACAGTTTACTTACGGTATTTTCTCCTCTCTGAATATACATTAGAACAATTACGATGTCATTACTATAGACTGAATTTTCTTTAATGAACTAGGCTCCATAAAATAGGTCAAGTGATTCCCAGCAGCTCTGTTGATAACTGACTTTAAAAGGAGTAATAAATATCAAAAATATTACTCTCAGGAGACATATTTTCTACAGCCTAAAACACACACATTATTTTGTAGGATTCAGATAACTTTTAGAAATGTTTTACTAATATTTCTTCTAGAAAACTTGTCAACTCAAAACATAAAAAGAATAGTTCTGCTCTTCAGATAAAGGCTGTTACCTAATGCATCTTAAAATAAAGCATTTCAAGCTATTGCCTTGAAGACTTTACTAAGAAAACACAAGATTAAGAAGAGTTCTTTTCCATGTATTAGGGCTTGGAGAAGTTAAATAAACTGGGATTCCAGAGCATTTTGTCAGTACTTAGCAATGCAGCCAATACAACACCCTACGTGCTAAGATATGAAGAGACCGCTCAGAAGAGCTATACTGTGGGCAGCTGCTTCCTTGGTAATATCGAGCGCAAACATGCTCACTCTTCAGCAAATCTCATTTCTTATCACCTGCCTTGGTGCTGAAGTTTCCACGCTACAATTGAGGAACTGGCGCAGGAAAACTGTGTGCATGTACACAAGAGCCTAGGCACTCATTTATAGCTTGCACATCCTCTATTTTTAATGATGGCCCAAGGTTCACAAGCTAACATTGCTTAGAGAACTATCAGCAGGAGCACCTGGGCTGCTCGGTCATTGGGTGTCTGTCTTCCTTCAGCTCAGCTCATGATCCCAGAGTCCTGAGATCCAGCCCTACGCTGGGCTCCCCGCTTCGTGGAAAGCCTGCTTGTATTCCCTCTCTTGATGTCTCTCTCTCAAATCAATAAATAAAATCTTTAAAATAAATGGAAAAAAAACTATCAACAATAGTTGCTTAGAATTTTGGGTGAAACAGAAGAAAGAAAAGTACCATGTAAACCTGGTATTGTTTCTTTTTTAACAGAAAAGGAGTTTTCATGTCTAGCTACTTGCATGTGGTGAAGTTATGCATTTAAATTCCCTTTCTCATCAAGTATTTCAATTACCGCCATTCCCTTAATAGCACTCCATTACTTTTATGCCTTCCTAAATGTAGACTTCTTCCCACAGCCTGAAGGTCAGAAACAACAAAAGCAGCAAGAACACAAACAAAAAATCCAAAAAACCAAAAACACCTTCCCAGTAAGGAATATTATCTTAAAGCCATATATTCCATGAGGTGTTTAGTTAATGGCTCCAATAACAGCCAAAATAAACTTTTCATTTAAAGAATGTAAGAAACTCTAACACTCAAAAAATACACTCTAGAATGAGCTGCCCAGACCATATTTAATTAGATGAGTTCTCTAGTACTTAACAGCACTGATATAATTCACTAATGCTAGCTATGAAGTAAATCTTAACTTTCCCTAAAATCCATTTTAAATCACATTGTGAGCACCACGTGAGAGACTGCACTGACTTCGAGTCAGGAGGAAGTTTACAGAAGTTACAGAATCCTAAGGCGCATGAGGACTGAGCACACACCACTTCCTCCCTTGGAGGAGATAGCTTTTCTTCCACAGAATGTCTACAACATTTAATTCCTTCTCACTCTTGACTTTCTTCTTAATTAGAAGCCAGTTCCCCCGGCATACATGCTTTATTTTTCCCTGTGCTAAGCCACCAAGTCCCAAAGTTTTTCTCCTAGGGCTGGAGTTCCTTTATACTTACTTGTTCATATCACTTACTCATGCACTCCCTTCATTTACTTAACATCTTCAAGGTGTTAGAATATTAAGAGAATAGTCCAAGAAAATAACATGCAGCACCCTACCCCACCCCATCTCCTACAGCTAAGATAATGTGAAAGTCAAAAACTATAACCCCCCAAAAAGGACTCTACTATTATACAACTGTATTTTGCAAATATGATTTTAATAATGTCTAAAGTCTAGGCAAGCTGTGTTTAATGTTAAGTCCATTCACGCAACAACACACTGCTTTCCATTTGGACTGGTAATGTGAATATGAGCCTAAAAGTTACTTCTGTTTGTGATTTCCAGACACATTCACAAATTTGTTTGCATTTAAATTTGATAAGTTCATGTTCTCATTTTAACAGAGGCCTCTGTGTGCCTCAAAAACTGAGACCGTGAAAAGATATCTAATTATTTAACAGAAATCAGATGAGGCCCCCCAAACTCACTGTGCCAGGAGCTGCCATTAGCATGAAGTTTCCACAGTTGTGTTTTACCACAAACAGAAGCACTAAGGAGAAAGAAGGAACTGAAAGAGAGCAACATAAGACGGCATCAAAGCCAAAGGCACCTGTATATGCTGCCAAGTAAAACCCATGCCAGGGGCTCTGGAACTCCTGTAATGAAGTTCAAGGCACAGACCATCAAACGTCCCCTCAGGCCAGAACTAGTCAGACTCATCCAGGACAGATGCTCCTGCCTTTGCCTGCGACTCAATTCTCAGGGACACAAGGCCTTGTTCTAACCCCTCCCATAATCCCCTGGAAAGGTCAGAGACCCCTCCAGATCAGAGTTGTTATGACTGTTACTTGTCAGAAGGAACTTTGAGTCAAACAAAATCTTTGAGGGAACACTAATACATCCAATGCAGAAGCAGAAATGGTCTTGATGAGGCTGAGGGGAGACTACCCCATCTGCCCCCCTAAAACACTCCCCTGGAAAGCTCTTGAGCCCCACCCAGACGCCAGCCAGGAAGAGGTTTGAAACTGCTGGCCACATTCCTCCTCATACAGAGTGATGTTCTTATGATGAGCCAGCCATACACTTCCTATTTTCCTCAGGAGGGGAACCCTGGGAATACGGTACAACTGCTATCACAGATTTGAAGGATTAGGGACAGAAAAAAATCATCTGCAAGTGGGCATTTGAGGTAACAAAGAAGACTCAGAAGTGCTTTCATGATAAAAGATATAAATACAGAAATGCAATTTAGAAATAGAAAATAGTGGTGCTCAAGGTAAGAAATCAATCCATGGTACATTTGGATTTTTGAAAAATTCTCAGAAACTACACATCAGTGCTCTGAAAATTAGCTGAGTAGCTGAGAGTTTCTCTGAATTCTTTACAAAGTTAGATTAACTCTTGGCTTCTATGATCAATATTCAGACTAAAGTCTCAAAATAGACCATCATACAATATATTCTACAAGCATCTTCCCTTCCTCTATTCCTTCCTTCCTTAGTTCAACGAATATTTATTGAGTACTTCCCTTGTGCCAGGCACAAGTCCAGCTGTTGGAGATACAGCATTGAATGAGACAAAGAGCCTGACATCAGGAGCTCATAATCCTGGGGAAAGACATACACTAAACAAATAACATAGCAAAGGAATCTTCCAGTGAAGAACCACTGAGAAGAATGGGGGCTGGACATAAGGTAGAATGTCCAATAAGGTAGAATGGGCAATCAGGAGTGATCACAATGACGATAAGAAATCAGAACACAGACCTGAATGAAATGAGGAAGACAAAGATGGAGGAAAAGCATATGCAAAGACTACAAGATGGGTTGACATGTTGGAGGAAGACCAGCAACAGCAAGATCAATGCAGCTCCAACAGGAAGAGGCAGGGAAGCCAGGAGGTACAGTCAAGGAACACGTGCAAGGCAGGTGTCAGCCAGACAAAAGAGGCCCATTCAGGCCATGACCAAATCCTGGATTTTACTATGGTGGGAAACACTCTTTCACCCCACTTCCTTGGGTAGTTTGAGCAAAGGAGCACCAACACACAACTTGTGTTCTCAGAGGTCCCTCTTGCACTTAGCTGGAGAAGAGATCATGGGGGTGGTATGGGGAGAGGGGTATGGAGAAGGCCATGTAAGAGACTCCTGCTTCCCAGCAGTGATTATGAATGGAGAGAAGTTTTTTTAAAAACATAAATGGCAATTTGAGCAGGAACAATTTCAGGGAAAAGGCATTCCACTGAATATAAATGAGAAAACTCTCGGTACTGGGTTATGAGCACTTTATACAATTACATACGAACTAATGAATTTAGGTTTGAATTTCTGAGAAACTGGCCATAAGAAGTTTTCGATAAGAGCACTTGGACAGCTTCCTCTTTCTTCTCTGTTAAAACACAACCCCTCCTACCCTCATGAAGAGTTCAGTTCTTTAAAACATAGGACAGTGTGCACAATAATTATTTAATTTTGCACCAAGTGAGCCAAAACCCTCCCTGATACCCCACCAAACAAATGTTAGCAAAATAATGGAAACAATTATAGTAGTGAAACTGAAGACAAACCTCAAAACACAACCGTCAAAGTTTTGAGGGGAAAGAAGGAGGGAGCAAGGAAATAAGGTATGAGATGTTTATAATCATGAGGAAAATATGAAATAATCCAAACATCCATCAATCAGGAAATTACATGATTCTTTCCTTCAGTAGGATGGTGTGCAACTATTCCAAAGAAAAAGGTAGAGATTTAAAAACTGACATGGGAAGTCACCTAAATATACTGGAGTGGGTAGGGGTTGAGAGCAGTGGCAAGAGATCTCAACTTCTGTCCATAGTTACCTGCCTTTCTAGTATCTAATAATTATTAACAGATTAGGCTTTGACAGTATTATACCTCACTGAATTCTTACAATAATCCAATGGGATACAGAGATTTATTCTCATTTAATAAATGAGAGTATGTGAGTCAGACTCAGCTAGTAAGCAGGGGAGGCCAGATTTGAATCCAAGAATTCCTACTCTGTAGTTCACAATCTTCGCCTCTAAATTATTTCTTAGAGTTGAGGCCTTATTCACTGCATGCATTAAATCAACTCACTCATGGATTCTCTCTTTCAAATGACATCAAAAAAATAAAATTTCCACTTAGTGTTCTGGGAAATAATTTTAAGGAAAATTAAATAAATGATGAAACATGCAAAGTTTATGACATTTTGAAAAGTCAACATGACCCAAACTGGCGGTAAACTCAAGATCAAAGTACAAGGCAACATTACAAACAAGTATTATTTAAAGGCTCAGTGACTGATGATGCTGTTGGCCCTCACTATAGCAAACTGTGAAGGTTCAAGCTCTTTGCGAATGTTCACAGAGAATGTAATGTTTATTAAAAAAAAAGATTATTTGAGAGAGAAAGAGCACTCACAATGGGGGTGGCACAAGGGGCAATGAGGGAGAGAAACTCAAGCAGAGTGAGGAGCCAAATGCAAGGCTCGATCTTACCACCCTGAGATCATGACCTGAGCTGTAATCAAGAGTCAGACACTCAATTGACTGAGCCACCCAAGCGCCTCAAGAGAATGTACTGTTTAAAATTAAACAGATGTCCATCATTTCAAGGCAAGCTGGGAAGGTTCCAATCTGCAGGCATTCTTTCAGCAGCTCCACATGTTGATGACAATGGAATGGGAGGGATTTCCAGGTGAAGCTGATAATTAGCCATCCAGATCCACTAAAAGGTTAAGAGGTTGTCCTAAAAGTCTTGGACCTATGCACACTCTGGAGCTCCTGATCCATCTCCGTGCCCACTTGACCCAGCAAAAATGCCCAACTCGTCATCCGTCAACCTCACGCCTTTATGCCTGGGTCTTCTCTCAACCCCCACCACCCACTAGTAGTCACAGCAGTGTTTTCTGATCAGCCTAGATGACCAGAAGGGACATGTTTAAGACCAAAACTATGGCATCACCCTGCTGCAACTTAAATCCTTACCAGCTGTGTAACCTTGGGCACAATGCTTAACCACTCTGTGCCTCACTGTCCTTGTTTTATCAGGGAACATTAGCAGAACTTACTTCACACACTACGTACCAGGTTTTTTTTTTTTAAAGATTTTTTTTTTATTATTATTATTTGACAGATCACAAGCAGGCAGAGAGGCAGACAGAGAGAGGAAGAAGCAGGCTTCCCGTTGAGCAGAGAGCCCAATGTGGAGCCCAATCCCAGGACCCTTAGACCATGACCCAAGCTGAAGGCAGAGGCTTTAACCCACTGAGCCAGCCAGGCGCCCCAACTACTTAACAGGTTTTAATGAGCTAACATAAATAAGGAATTTAGAAGAATATCTGGTATGTCATTAAAACTCAATAAATATTAGGTATTATTAGTATTGCTACTATTATTATAGCACCAAAGTAGGAGACATAAACTTCCTTCTTGTGTCAGAGTCAACAAGTGACCCTTCTTTTCCTCTCATTTTACCATTTACAACAAAATAACTGGTTACCCAAGGAAAAATTTCAATGATCTTTATTTTTTTCACTTTTGTACATTTTCTAATTTGCCTCTGCATCCCTTAATAATTTTTTTAATTAAGTTGTTTAAAAGCAAACAACTTGAAGAATTAGTCTTCACTGAATTTCCTTCCTACACTTCTGACTGGGTGGGGGATTATCAGAACCTCTACCACATCAACATCAAGTCTCTGGTTAAGCCTGCAGGCGTCGGGATGCTGCTGGGACCATGCTGGGACCAGTACTGATGTCTGGAAATTTCAGTCTGTGACATTTCCATGAAGAAAACTAAAGGGAAACCACAGACCAAGGCTACATGTGCTACTGCAGACAAATTATCATCAAATTCTCAAAAGAAAACAATCACTGGTGTAGGACTTAGAATCTAATAATTCTAAAAGGCTATATTCTGAAAACTAAAATCCTTAGTTTATATCAGAGTACTTAACCAGGGATTTCCCAATCTCTCACTATTGTATAAAATGTGTTCATACCTTTTGGCTTTTAACAAATTATGAAAGGTCCTCACAACCTCCAGCTACTACAAATTGTTGGTTTACTAGTGATTTTCAAACTTTAGCATGCCTTCTAACACATGTATCCCTGGGCTTTAAGATGTGGGAGTTTGGGGTCATTCCTGAGAATTTCCATTTCTAATGAGTTCCCAGACAATGCTGATGCTGCCAGTCCAGGTCCAGGAATGATACTTTAAGAACCAGTAATGTAGGGGCGCCTGGGTGGCTCAGTGGGTTAAAGCCTCTGCCTTCGGCTCAGGTCATGATCTCAGGGTCCTGGGATCAAGCACCGCATCGGGCTATCTCCTCAGCAGGGAGCCTGCTTCTCCCTCTTTCTCTGCCTGCCTCTCTGCCTACTTGTGATCTCTGTCTGTCAAATAAATAAATAAAATCTTAAAAAAAAAAAATAAGAACCAGTAATGTAAGGAATTATGTGGACATTTAGGCTAACCTAAGGATAAGCAACCAACCTCCCTAACAGAAGTGATGTAAGAAAACTAATGGCCATTTCTCCATTATATCCCAGTGAGCTGCCTACCAAGCAGTGGCCATTCAATTTGGCTTCCTCACCACCAACCTTTCCACCTCATATTTCTAGGTAAGCTATGGCTTGACTATCATTTTAATTCAATCTGGCAAGAATTTATCAAATTCTTTATATCCAATTAGGTAGATTAGAAACTAGTTTTGTTATTTGTATAAAACGATGGCTGCCAATACACTACCATCATCACTACTACCACCGCCTTTTGGGTTTTTTTTTGGTATCTTCAACATTCATACATGCAAAATATCTCCTTAATTTTTCTTATTGTACACAAGTATTTTCAAATCAGGATGAGAAAAAGTGTAACGTGGTTTAGAAAATTCTACCTCTCATTTCAGAATTAAATGCATAAACAAACATGGCTCTGAAGATTCTAGATGCTCCCCCTAAAAGAATCAAAGCCAAGGTCATGCAGATCCCTATAAACACATAGGGATCATCAGGCCATGCTTGACCTGAAACACACAGAATGAAAGGGCCGAGACACTTCCAACACCTCAAAGACCTCAGTCTACAGAGATGAATAGCAGAAAGCCACCATCATGGATGTGTTGCTGTCAGGATAAAGGTCAAGGTTGGATATGCTATAGATGTCTTAGCTTTGAGTATAATTTAATGTGAGTACAACCACAACAGAGATGAGAATGTGCATATGGAAAAATGTCTACAGTCATTTACAAAAATAAGAAGTTTATTACTTTTCTAGGATTAGGTTCTAAACCCTACATACTCGGGACAGTGATCACCATGGAACAAAAGCCAATATTGAGTTGTACTTAGGTAAACAGTCATTAAAAGCTAGTTTTAAAAGTATTTGTAGAGCTCAGTGAAGAAGTAAATAAGAGGTGAACATAAATTTATTTTAGATAAGATGAGCTTTTGGCTCCTCTTTCCATGTTCAAACACCATGTCCATTAAATTTGAATAGCCCTCATTCTTTTTACAACTGAAACACACTCCTACTCTGCTACCCCAACGCTGCCAACAACCTCCCTAGCCCTCATCAATATAGTGAGGATCCACTACATCCCCAGCAGTTAGCTAAATGCTGTAGTTGGCCAAAAAAGTTGCCCCAAGGTCCCCTTCTAGAGTATATACAAATCTCTAATGTTTATCACAACAAAAAGGGGATTTGACTCCAAATAATTTGGAATTAAAACATAGGGATTACAGAAGGGAGAGGACAGGATGGATTAACACTGTCAGATTCATGAAGGATCAGAACTAGAGAAAAAACAGAGCCAAAAAAGAATGCAATGAGCCTAAACTGTAAGGCAAGACTCTTTAAACTTTTGTTTGGAAAAGCAATGTGTCCTTTTCAGTGGTTGGTGAAAGAATCCTCCTAAAGACTAGCACAGAGTATTTATACATAGAAGATGATCAGTTAGCTAGCTCATAGCAAATGCCAATCCTCTCCCACAGCAGCATCCTCTGCAAAGAGGGACAGGGTAGAACCTGTTTGTCTTAAGGCTCATTTTAAGATTTCAGGTAAGTCCCAGGCTTCCAAAGATTTTAGGTATTTAAAATTTCTATTCTGTCTAGGGGTACCAAGGTGCCTTAGTTAGTTAAGTGACTCTTGATTTCAGCTCAGGTCTTTTTTGGTTTTTTTAAGGATTTTATTTATTTATTTGACACAGAGAGAGAGAGAGAGAGAGAGAGAGAGAGAGAGAGAGA